>JAFIRS010003917.1:0-108526 GCA_018342105.1 Gonioctena quinquepunctata | reverse complement strand
CGGACAGAGAGTCGATTTTTGGCAGGTTGTCTAATTTTTCCTGAAAAAATCCGGTACCCATTGTTCAGCGGCGAGTCGTTACTTATCAAACTGTATAAAAAATGAATAATAGTTAAAAAAAACTAAAAAACACGCTTTTAATATAAAACCAAACTAAAAAAATAGAAAATAAGAAAAAATTTTATTTTATTTAATGCATGGTATCAATAATTATATAGTACATTACACACCTAGTGCGGTAAAGTAAGAAATGTCTTAGATCACAGGTAATTGTTGGCCGAGGCAATACCATGCACCCCACGCTTTTTTTAAATAAAATAATTTTTTCTTATTTTCTATTTTTTTAGTTTGGTTTTCTATAAAAGCGTGTTTTTTAGTTTTTTTAAACTATTATTTATTTCCTACTTTTTAGTTTGGTTTATTTATAAAAGCGTGTTTTTTTAGTTTTTTTTCAAACTATTATTTTTATTATTTTTTTGCAAATTAAAAAATGGAATGATCTTATCAAATTAGTGTATTGTCATCGGTCCTCGATAAATCTACAAAGTTTGAATGAAATCTGACCGCTTAAAGTGGGTCAAAATCGCGCCCAAAGGAGTCGGTTACTAACAAACATACAAATGAAGCTAATATAAAGTGTCTAAAATAATTTATATTGACTAATTTTCGCCAAAATACAGCCGGGAACCAACAAAATAATTATTTACAGCTGAACTGAAAACTTCAAACACAAGAGGCAAACACGATTACTTACGGAAATCTATGCTGACATTGGCACTGGCAAATGGCAACTCATGACTTGTGACGTCACACGGCGTTAAACATGGCGCATGGCCGTTTTCACGCGCAACGAATTTGTTCAAATTTTAAATATGTTTTTCAATGTTTAAATGAAGTTGAAAATATAATTTTTGGCTGGAACTGACTTTGTTTTTTATGTGTTTATTATATACCTACATAGTTTTTTTAAAACACGTAAATTCCTGATTGTCGTTCTGAAGGCTGAAGGAAAATGTCCCTGTTCTAATGACATGTTTACTAGATGCGTGAGTGGTTTTGTTATGATATCACTCACTAATTTTAGGGTTTCTGCTTTGAGATCATCATAGCCCGGTCGGTGCCTTTCTGTTCTCAAGTTGGGAAATAATATTCTTCATCTCGTTTTCAGTTGCTGGTTTTGAAATATTCAGTGATTACATTTATTCACTTTTCCAGAGAAATCTGGGTTTCTATTTATGTTACGTGCTAGATATTTGCCTATAGAGATAAAATCATTATTGAAACTATCTGCTCTATTTCAGGCGGGTTGGATCTTTTTTGGTTAATATTTCATTGACAGTTTGTCATAGAATTTTGGGATTTTTTCCTCCGCTTTCAATTATATCACTGTATAGACCAATCAATAGAGATTTTTTCGTGACAAAAATACTACCAGGAAACTGACTGTGCCATCACACAGACAGTCCGTAGTTATATCCTGTTATGTTTCCTACTCCCAACTGTCATTGCTAAATTTGCTATAAACATTTAAAAGCATTTTATTTTTTTGACTTGTAACTTAAAAACTAATAAAGCATCTCAATACTCTCGATGGACGAATTATAGAGAATCAAAATGCAAAAAACAATGAGAAAAACCGGAAATATCTGCATTTAAAAAAAATTCATAACACCACCATTTTTCAAGTTTTGGAGCAAACTCTCCACGACATAGTGGTGATTGATATGTACTATATCTGTGAAAATCTCAGGCACTGTTGGATTATTAGTTTTGGCAAAATTGCAATTTGATTTTTTTAATGCACTTTATTGCAGCAGACCTGGATGCGTCATAGGTGGTCCGATTTCAATGTTTCTGAAAGATTTTGAGAGTTGAAGTATAAAACTACAAAATGACTATTCTCATTTTGCGTTAAAATGTTGCGAAATACTTGCAAACATGGCCGAAAACCGGCGAGTGCATGAAAGCGGCTCAGGAGTGGGGGTAGAGCAGCAGATTCATAACGGGCACAGCGCACTTATATTGCTATACATACGCATCCCCGCGTCTGCTGCTCTACCCCCACTACTCAGCCGCTTTCACGCACTCGCCCATTTTCAATCATGTTTGCAAGTATTTTTCACCTATTTTGCAGCATTTTAACGCAAAATGAGAATATTCGTTTTGTAGCACTATACTTGTACTTTCGAAACCTTTTTGAAAAATTGGAATCGGACAACCAATGACGCATCCAGGTCTGCTGCAATAAAGTACATTAAAAAATGCAGATTGCAATTATGCCAAAACTAATGATCCGACAGCGCCTGAGTATGTCACACATAAAGTACATATGTTGTGGAAAGTTTGCACTACAACTTAAAAAGTGGCGGAGTTATGAATTTATCGAGATTGCTTCATTAGTTTTCAAGTTACAAGTCAAAAACGATAAAAAACTAAAAAACAAACTTTTAAGTGTTTATTACAAATTTAGCAATGACAGTTGGGAGTAGGAAGCATACCAGGATATAACTATGATGGCATGATGGTATGATGGCACAGTCGGTTTCCTGGTAGTATTTTTGTCACAGAATCAATAGAGCAGAACATCTCTATTGATTGGCCTATGTAGTATTTTCTTTTGGTTTCTGTAATTGGTTAGTTTTATGATATCAATGGAATTGTTCACTGCAAGATCAAGATCATTGCAGTGGAAAATACTGCTCCAGTCAACGCTCTCCATTTTAGTTATGAACATTTTCAAATTTTTTTTATAGTGATCAATATTATTACTTTTGATTTTAACACGGTTTTCCTCAGGTATTATATTTCGTGCTATGGTCGTAAAATGACTGTTAAACTTGTACTTACTGTATGGAGTATGAGCGTCCATTTGATACGGTGGTAGTTTTCTTGTGTTTGTTAACGAGGTACCAACTAATACCTCCAACTATTAATGCTAGTAAAATAATGTCTATGGAACTGAAGAGGGATTCTGATACTTCAGGGATTTGTTGTGTTCCTAGTTTTGCTTCAGTTTCAGCCATGATCGAACCCTGGAATCAAAAAACATAAATAAAACTCCAAATAAAACACCATACCAATGAACTTTTCTTCAATTCTTCATGTCTGAATAAATAACAAGTTTTTCAATACTATGCATATTGCGGCTTGGCCAAGCTTTCGATGGATCTTTTCGATGAATATTTAACGCTATAACTGGTATAGTCCATCCAATATCAATTGCGGAAGCTGTTTCTATAGGGAGCAAATTAAAACTCACTTCGCTAACACGAGCGTATATGCGAAGAAACAGAACGAAAAATAATCTGTACTACTCGTAAACATTTTCCATCGGCAAACGGTAGATCAAAAGAGCCGATAGTCAACGTGGACTCGAGTGGCTGCTGTCTATCGTACACCCGATTCGTCTGGGCCAATCGAGTCGGACATCGATGCTGGCAGGTGTGTCTACGATGGGAGGTCATAAATCACGCGTTATATTTGTGTTTTAATAGCTCTGAAAGATTAAAAACCAGTAGCGTCTATGGTCTTGGTGTGTGCCGATCGAAATACGTTTTAGGATATAATAATAACCTACATCAAACAATGAAAGAAATTATTTTTCTTTCTCAATGTATTTGTATAAATAAAAGCTTGTCTTTAATTTTTTTTAATTTTTCATTATTTATGAAGTATTTTTAAAATCTTAAAATATCTAAATAAAATTAGTTATCTCCGCCACTGCTGCTCACAGGATTTCGCCGCAAGACTTTTTTATGCTTCTGCAATTGATATTGGGAAAACTATAACTTCATTCATCTAGTATAATGGAGAAAAAGAAATATTCAATAGATTATCGTTTCCTCGTTTATTCGTTCTTCAATTCCGTCCTGTTGTTTATATGAATATGTCGATTTTACTTTCAAACTAGGACGTTCAAACGTGAGGTCGCTGTTACCCTCTTTTAAAGAAATAAAACTGATTATTTCAGACCACGGTTTTGATATATTATACGCTTAGGAATGATATACCTGATCATCAAATATCTATAGATGGTTGGCCTGAAACAACATAGTGGGAGGTTTATGTATGTATATCAAGAAACATTTACGAACTGAAATACTCAATCATATAGGGTATTTTTCTGAACAATTTCGGATTCAATAAAGCTGAAGAAAAGAATTATTCTGAGGATGTTGTCATTTTTATAAATGAATTTGGAAGAAACTCTAGGAAAACTTATACGGAAGTGGATAATGCTGTTTGGCCTGGAGACTTAAATATTAATTTCCTTGATTATGAGAATTCGAATATCTGCAAGTTTCTGTCTATACTGTAATATTTCTATATTTATCAAATTAAAGATATCATCTGAATCACAAGAAATACAGCGACCCCACCTGATTTTACTATCATTAATGAGGAGGAAGTAATGGCAAAGGTTGTGGTTCAAAATTGTGATCATTTAACAAAATATTGCGAGAAGAGAGAGCGGGGTAGCCAAAGAGGTGCACATATAGAAATATCAAATATTTCAATGAAACTGATTTCGAGAGGAACCTTTTTACAAGCTTTCATTTAGTTTCACCTGTCCCAGTGTCTGTGTAATCAAATCTTGCAAGTTGAATTTGACCCACTTCTAGTTGCCCGATTAACGTGAAATTTGGCAGGTGTTCATAGTTCCCGTGACTATGCATTATGGAATTTTTGTTAGAGAAAAAAAAAGGTTTTTTCCTTCTCAAAATTGGTTTGGGGTTTTCGGGTGAAGATTATGAATGATTTGTCAAATTCATAAAATAAAATGGCGGCTCCAATATGGCAGACGATCTCTGTGATTATGGTCCGATTTTATTAAAAATTGGTATGTTGGTGTTTTCAGGGTCGGAGATTATAATTGTTTGTCAAAATTCATAAATTCAAGATGGTGGGCGAATTTTGTAATTATGGTTCGATTCGATTCAAAATTGGTATGTGGGGGTTTTCGGGGTCGAAGATTATGACTTTTTGTCAAAATTCATAAAATCAAAAGTCGGCTCCAAGATGGCGGACGATCTCTGTGATTATGGTCCGATCTATTCAAAATTGGTATGTGGGGGTTTTCGGGGTCGGAGATTATGAATTTGTTGTCAAAATTAATAAATTCAAGATGACAGCTCCAAGATGGTGGACAAGTTTGGTGATAATGGATCGTTTCTATTCAAAATTGATATGTCGGGGTTTTTGGGGTCGGAGATTATGAATTTAGTCGAATATTATTGATTTTTTGTCAGAATTCATAAATTGAAGATGGCAGCTCCAGAATGGCGACGAGTTTTGTGATTGTAGCACGATTCCAATCAAAATTGGTGTGTTGGGGTTTTTGAGGTCGGACATCATGATGTTTTTGTCGAAAATTCATGAATTCAAGATGGCCCGATTCCATTCAAAATTGGTATGTGGATTTTTTGGGGTCGGAGATCATCAATTTTTGTCTGAAAAACGATAAGTTGGCGTATTTTATAAATGACTGAAAATAATTGAATAAAAATGATAAAAAAAAATTAGGACAAGCTTTTTGTACACATGCACTAAAAAGGAAAAAATAATTCATTTAATTGTTTGATCTAGATTATTCTGTGAGTAGCAGATTCAAAAGCTTGCCGCGAATAAAAAATAGGTATTCTTGCGCGGCAATATTTTGAAACTGCTACGTACAGAATAACCTAGGTCAAACAATTAAATCATTTTTATTTTAACACCATTCTTCAGAATATTCGATTTAGACAGACAACATACTTGCTTTATTGTATTAACCGCCTTGATATGCACCTAGAACAACATATAGGGTTACAAGAAAAAAGATCTTAGCTAACTAATGTTTTGAAGGATATGATATCAGTAAGTGATGAAGCTTTGAAATGGGATAGGTCCACGAAATCTGATGTTCATTTATAGTTTTTTAAAGATCTGAGAAGTCATAACAGAAAGCTATTAAAAAATTAGAAACGAGCATGTTTTATGCATCCATATAATCTGGAGAAACTTAAAATATAACCATTTTTCACCACAGAAATCCTCTGATAATACTGACGATCTGAAAAATCACAACGAAATGAATCCATATTGTATCGATTCCGTAGCTACGGTGGAACTTCTGCAAGAATTCTATATGGAACATAAAATGACAGATCATGATTTCGTGTTCAAGGAATTCAACGACTATTCGTCCCTGAAACTTGTCAAATTGAAAATATTGCAGCTGGTCTTAATATTATTGTCCGTTTTTTGCACTTTACAATTACAAAACAATAAATAGACCAATCTCACGCAACAACTGACTCACTAATTATACTCCAGCGGATGAACCAAATAACTGATCGAATAAATAACTGTCTGTCGCTCGCATGCGATACCCTTCCAGGAAGGTCGGTGAACTTTCGAGATTTGGCTCGATTATTCCGTATGCGGTACAATTAGCTGCCTCGAGGTGTTTACATAGGACATTCCAATCTCCTCGGCAGCGAGTGACCACAGGCACTGGCGCAGTGTATTCGTAAAAATCTTTGAGATTGTGTTGTCTCCACATTATATTTCACATTACTCATATAGTGAACTTCTGTATGACTTAAATACAAGAACAACTTTTGCAATTTTCCATTGTTTTTCAGGCCATATTGAAGAGAATATACGGAGGTTCGATCAAATATTATGTTATGTCTTCACACTGACATAGGCACCAATGCATCATTTATTACGAATATAAAATGACATGTTATGTAGAAGCAAAAACTGCAAATCATCATGAGGTTGGTCGTCGATATGAACCTATTGTGACCAGTGATGAAATAGAAGCCATGCAAATAGGTGGTGATTACTGACGTAATAAACGAGATTATACGGGTACCACATACGATTCATAATCATTGTGTATGTAGCTTATTCAAATCATTGCATAAATTAAATACATTGAACCGATTATCGACTGGAAATGTGAACGAATTTAATCCACCAATAATTACACTCACATCCAAACATCGCTATATTACTCGATAAATGGTCTACGTTACTTGGTTAGGGCACTGGATTATTTAAAATATGGCAATTCCCGTAGACACCCAATTTTTCCAGTTAAAGAGCTTGTGGGCAAATTTAAAATCGATTTCATTGTATCAGACCATTTCTACGTGAACAACCTCATGCCTTTATATAAATAATACTGAATTCTGCAATGATTGACAACAGTGTACGAAACAATTGTAACGAACGCTCACAACTACTCACTACGGGGGGCATAGCGCTCGTCTCGTGACCGAGAGGTCCCAGGATGGATCCTCAGCCAGAGCAGAGATTTTCAATTTAAATAGTTTAAATTTTAAGTAAAAATTCCTGAGATTTTAAATTATAAATCTAGCCAAGCTGAGGATATCCTTCAACGAATTGCTGTTGTGTTCAAATTAATAGTGCTGCTCCTAGGTGGCGTATGGAGTTAGTAACAAGGCCTACCCAGAACACTGTGTGAATGATACATTCTATATTGTAGTTTGAGATACAGTATTACTCAGAGCAAGACACGCTGCATCCCCACGAAAACACCCTCCTTGTCTACGCCGGTTAGACGCCGGATGGGAATGGATTCATTTTCCCAAAGAAAGATGCCCTGAATGCGCCAAGAGGAAGCAATATAGGGCAATAATTTAGAGAGAGGGAGGGAGAGAGAGAGATAGAGGGGGGGGGAGGGAGAGAGAGAGGGAGAGGAGAGGGAGAGAGAGGGAGAGAGAGAGGGAGAGAGAGAGGGAGAGAGAGAGAGAGGGAGAGAGAGAGAGAGACCTACCCACCACCAGATCGTGCCACGCTGTGGTGTAATAAGGTTTAGAGATGCTATAGAATATCGCATGGTTTTAGGGTGCAACAGAACATCGTTGTGTAACACGCAACATGTCGTTCCATCAATTTGTCAGGTTTTTCTTAGCAAAATATTTGAACTGACTAAACGCTGCAATGTTGGCACGTCGGTCCAGACAAGCAAACATAAGATGCGTTGATTGGTTCGTTGGTTTAGGAGCTGACAAACGAGAGTATGGCCTTTCCTTGGAGAATTCGCTTAACACTGAGTCCTGCGTGGGAATATTGTATTGCTCCAACGTCAATGGTTCATAGTTGTATAGCCCTGTGTCTTTCACGAGGTACAGTAGTCTGTTTACTGGGCTTTTCGGATCCATACACCTTTCTGGGTTGATTTGTGCGCCTATTTCTTTGCAGGTGTTTTCTCAGATCGCGGTGTCCAATTAGTAAACCGCTTGAAGGTTATAGACTTTTTAATGGATTCAAAAGTTTTTCGCGATATTTCGATTGCTTGAATCTGCAATCGTCTTCAGGTAAATACTGACAAACTTAGGAGCTCCTAACTGTTTTATAGGTCTGTCGGTGCACTGGTGCGTTAATTCCACCATGTGCGATTTCGCGCGGTATAGTGGTGCGTGAAGTTCGCCAAAGTGAGCAATGAGCAGTTTTCATAAGTTCCTGATCTCAACGCTCGGCTAACAGGCGACATTAGGTAGAGTCAGCCAGTAGCAGAATGAACCCCATGCAGGCGGAATAATTCAGATGGAAAGTGAAAGAGCGAAATCTTTGAAAAAACATCAGTACTGGAGAACAAAAAGCCCTAAAAATCCTACAGAAGGATTCATCGATAAAGTTCTTCTAGCCCACAAAGGAAATGCCACAACACCAAAACATATGATGACAAGATGACAAGAGTCGGTCAGTGGCGTACCCAGGAGGGGAGCCATGGGGCCACAGCCCCCCTCCCCCTGACATTTATAATAGTTACAAAAAAGGGAGATTTTTACTATAGATAATAATTGTAAAATAAGCTCACCTACAAATAGAAAATAAGTCCACCTATTAATAGAACATATGAACGGATACTGACTGACTGGATGTGTGTGAAAGCCTCGACCGTAGCCAAATGATGACCGACGGTGTAATCCGAATTCCGAATTTGATTACACTAACGAGAGTCTCGTGAAGAGACGACTGTCTGGACTAGTCAATAGTCACTAACATAAAAATAATGTTTTTTAGGGCTAAAATATTTTTGTTGAAATACCAGCATATAATTAAGTGAATTTGTGTAAGATGTAAGAGTAGAGACTAAGTAAAACTACTAAATATTGAATATAATTACGTAATTGTAAATAATAAACATATTTAATTTTTTTCAGTGAAACATGAGTGAGAAACAGGCATCTTTACTCGGATATTTGGAACCTAAAAACTCTTAAGTACCTAACTCCGGTTCTACACCATCGGCCATGATGCGCGAATACAGGCGATCACGATCGTGTGGAGGGCATAATCGCCTGTAATTGCCCATGATGGGTGACGATCGAGCGTAATCGCCGTTGTGTCGGATTTTCGACAAACATCAAAGAAAGTTCGGCCATGATTGTGTGCGTGCCCACACGATCGCCGATCACTCAGTTCATATTTGTTTATGGAACGGTGACGACTGACGATGCGTGCTATTTGTCGTAAATGAGTATACCTACCTACGTATGATTTGTATAGGCAATTTTAAGTACCTAATTACAATGTCGGTCCCAAAATTGTCGAAATAACGAAACATCAATATGACAGATGACAATTAACAAATGTAGGTTGCACGATCGTCCGGACAGCGGGGCAATGATCGTGGCAATCATGGCCCATTCGTGATGGCCGATGGAGTAGAGCAGGATCAAAATGTAACTATAATTAAATCGCAAGAATCAATTCTCGAGGCCCCCAGTACATCACATTTGCAAGAAAATCAAAATCCAGGAAAAATTATTGAAAGACTTGCTCAGGAAAAACGTCGGCTGGATTTTGTACTTCAATAGATTATGTTTAGTGAAGGTTTTATATTATGTTTATATTTAAAGAGTAAATTTTGTTTCTTAAATAAATGTTACATGTTGATTTAGCGGATTTTGTACTATAATAGAAATAGATAAATATATGTTTTGTTTTATATTATGTTCATATTTAATGAATAAATTATTTTGTTTCTTACATTAATGTTGCATTTTCTCAACGTGGACATGTTCTCGCAAGTGATGACGAACGTTGGCAACCTAACCCTGCAATCTCTCTCAAAATGTTCGCCCCTCCCACGTTCAAAACAATTTCCTTTCGACTCTCTAGAAGATCATGTCTTTGTAGGTGGGGGTGTCATTCATTATTCTTGAAATTGCTGAAGAGTTGAAGAAATGGCATTTTGTGGTCATCTTCTACCAATAATAAAAACTTTCAACAAAAAATTAAACCGACAAAAAAATCAACAGAAAAGCAAAAAATAAAAATAAACCTTCTTAGTCTAAATGATAATTGAGCTCCTAAACTAATGTAAGTAACTGATTTTGAGTCGGCGCCAAACAAACAATTATCGAAGATCATTATCTATGGAAGAAGTCATCAAAACGCAGCCGTGCATCTCGCTGCCATCATTTTACGCTTCACCTAATAGTAATAATGATGAAGTCTCCTAGAGTAAAACACTCCGGAAGCAAAATACCTCTCCATTCGGATTTCCGGGCGAGAGGTACTCGAGGGGACTCAACATTAAAGATTAATTTTTGCAACATCCGCGGACTCAACAAGAACATCAATGACGTCCACAATCACCTACAGACGAAAAAACCGGATATTCTGGCTCTAACAGAAACACAAGTAAATTCGTCCACCAACAAGGTCCATATGCTTTGTCCTGGTTACGAACTCCATTCTCGATTCAGGTTCAAAGGTGGAGTCTGCCTTTACGCTAAGGCTAACCTTTCATGCCAGCGTGAAGAGAGTTTGGAACCGGAAGACTTTGATGTGATGTGGTTCAAGCTATCTGATACCAACTGACTAAGTTCCTCTGCTGCCTTTACCTATCACCTAATGAACCTTCATATAACGACCTCTTTGAGTTTTTATCACTCAAACTGGACTACATTCAGGAGAACCATCCAACAGCTGAAACCATAATCATGGGAGACTTTAATGTACATAACGCTGCCTGGCTCAAATTCTCTAACAAAACAGATGATGCGGGTCGTCAAGCCGAGGCCTTCGCCATCACTCATGGTCTAGAACAACTGGTCGAGCTACCAACCCGCATCCCTGATGTCAACAACCAGTCTGCCAATACACTAGATCTTTTCCTCACCACCAATCCTGACCCGTATAGAATAGAAGTTTGTGCCCCACTTGGAAACTCTGATCACACCCTCATCTCCACAACATGCTCTTATCCATTTACCATCGAGCTGCACAATACCACCCCGTCTCATGTGGCATTACAATTCGGCCGACTGGGAAGGTCTTCGTATGTTTTTCTCAGCGTTTCCATGGAAGAGAGTTTGTTTCTCTTCAGTAGATCCAACACGATGTGCTGAGACAATTTCTGAAATCATCATGTTGGGGATGCAAACTTACATACCGAATACCGAAAGAAGAACATCATCCGATAAGACCTGGTTTAACAGAAACTGCTCTAGAGCTGTGGCTTCCAAACAGGCAGCATACCATCGATGGCTAAAAAATCCGGGCCCTGAGACCAGAGCAGCATATGTCGAGGCTAGAGGCATATGCAAAGAGACAATAGAATGCTCAAAAGATGCCCACAATGCCACAATAAGATCAAAACTTGCTGAATGTCCTAACGGATCCCGTTCATTTTGGTCTTTCGCCAAAGCTGTGGGAAGAAACTTCACTTCCAGCTCTAACCAAAGAAGATGGAACACTAGCAACGACTGCCCAGGAAAAATCCAATATCTTTGCGCACCTATTTGCTGGAAATTCCTCTCTGGATTCATCGGGAAAACAACCCCGAACATTACACCTATTGACAGTCACATGCCCGAGATCACCTTTCGCCAACGTACTATCAAAAAGATTTTGCTGGGTCTCAACACCAACAAAGCCTGTAGATCTGACGGAATCCCGCCGATTGTTCTCAAGAAATGTGCCCCCGAACTAACACCTGTTCTTTGCAAGTTGTTCAACCACTCTTACAATTTGGGGGTATTTCCGTCCAATTGGAAAATTGCAAGAGTACAGCCAGTCCCTAAAAAAGGCAAAAAGGCCCTACCTAGCAACTACAGACCTATCGCACTGCTATCTATTATTTCAAAGGTCATGGAAAAAGCCATCAACATCGAGCTCATGAAATATCTGGAAGACTCAGGAATTGTCAACGATAGGCAATATGGCTTCCGCCATCAGAGATCAACTGGTGACCTGCTCGCTTACGTCTCACATATATGGCAGCTATCTATTGAAAAGTATGGAGAAACTTTAGCTGTGGCATTAGATATATCCAAGGCGTTCGATCGAGTTTGGCACCAGGGACTCTCGCCAAGCTTCCGTCTTATGGCTTGCCCCTCAGCTGTGTTCTCTGCTTGCTAGTTTTCTCTCAAACAGGTCTCTCCATGTAGTGGTCGATGGAGTTTCATCTGACACTCTACTCATAAATGCTGGTGTTCCGCAAGGATCTATTCTCGCACCAACACTATTTCTACTTCACATCAACGACCTGTTGAAAGCAACTTCATGTCCAGTACACAGCTTTGCCGATGATAGTACCCTCCATACCGCTTTCTCTTCCAGGGCCCCTATATCAGCCCGTGAAACCAGAAATGAACGAGGAAGAAATGTTAATAATATAAATATGGACTTAGCAACAATTCTCGAGTGGGGATCTAATAACTTGGTAGAATTCAATGCAAAAAAAACACAAGCATGTCTTGGCAAGTTGTTCAACCACTCTTACAATTTGGGGGTATTTCCGTCCAATTGGAAAATTGCAAGAGTACAGCCAGTCCCTACAAAAGGCAGAAAGGCCCTACCTAGCAACTACAGACCTATCGCACTGCTATCTATTATTTCAAAGGTCATGGAAAAAGCCATCAACATCGAGCTCATGAAATATCTGGAAGACTCAGGAATTGTCAACGATAGGCAATATGGCTTCCGCCATCAGAGATCAACTGGTGACCTGCTCGCTTACGTCTCACATATATGGCAGCTATCTATTGAAAAGTATGGAGAAACTTTAGCTGTGGCATTAGATATATCCAAGGCGTTCGATCGAGTTTGGCACCAGGGACTCCTCGCCAAGCTTCCGTCTTATGGCTTGCCCCCTCAGCTGTGTTCTCTGCTTGCTAGTTTTCTCTCAAACAGGTCTCTCCATGTAGTGGTCGATGGAGTTTCATCTGACACTCTACTCATAAATGCTGGTGTTCCGCAAGGATCTATTCTCGCACCAACACTATTTCTACTCCACATCAACAACCTGTTGAAAGTAACTTCATGACCAGTACACAGCTTTGCCGATGATAGTACCCTCCATACCGCTTTCTCTTCCAGGGCCCCTATATCAGCCCGTGAAACCAGAAATGAACGAGGAAGAAATGTTAATAATATAAATATGGACTTAGCAACAATTCTCGAGTGGGGATCTAATAACTTGGTAGAATTCAATGCAAACAAAACACAAGCATGTCTTTTCCCTAGAAAAGCCGATCTCACTGGGCCTAACATAACTTTGTCAGGAGTAACCATACCACTGAAGTCATCCATATCGATGCTTGGTATTACTATCAGCAATAACCTTTCCTGGGAAAATCACGTGAGGTCCATTGCCAAAAGTGCATCCCAAAAACTTGGTTTTTTGTTTCGTGCCAAGAGCTATTTCACCCCCACTCAGCTGCTTATGATCTATAAGGCACAGATCCGACCTGTCCTGGAATACTGTTCCCATATTTGGAGCGCGGCACCTAAACATATCCTGAGGCTATTGGATTCTGTCCAAAAAAGGGCAATTCGTCTCGTCGGTGATGCCTCGCTTACAAACTCGCTCACTTGTCTGGAACATGGGCGATGCTCTTCTGAAATATCAACAATCGTTCCTGCTTTGGCAGTCTCTTCGAGACTAACTCGTCAAGTTCAGTCATCACACCCCTTCGTGCTTACTTTGGAGACCTGCAGAACATCACTTTCCAAAGACTCGTTCATCCAACGAACAGCGAGGCTTTGGAACTCATTGCCTAGGGAGGTGTTCCCCGAGGCATACAACCTCCAGAAATTTAAGAAGAACACCAACTCCTACCTTCTTTCCCTTGGTTCCCACGATCTTCTCTGAACATTACAGGATATCACTTTTCGTGGGAACCAGAACATGAAATAAAAAAAAAATTGCTAGTTTGTTTGGCGCCGACTCAAAATCAATTACTTACATTAGTATAGGAGCTCAATTATCATTTAGACTAAGGTTTATTTTATTTTTTGCTTTTCAGTTGATTTTTTCGTCGGATTAATTTTTTGTTTAAAAGTTTTTATTTTTTACTTTCCAGTTCCGTATTTCGTCGGTTTAATTTTTTGTTAAAAAGTTTTTATTTTTAAATTTTTTGTGGCTAAAATCTACTTATTACTACCTACTTGTTTTTTGATTACTTCCAAAATACTTACTTACCCACCTTACTTCAACTATTACCAGTTAAATAATATGATTATGTACTTTTACTATTTGTTGTAATATAAATTATTTTCGTTGTTCTGGTTAGTTTATTGCATTACTTTGTATATCATTCCATCCTCTCATAAAATATACTGATTTTGACGGAACAAGAATAATGTCAGTAGCGATCTGTCATTGTCAACTACGTATGTGTGTGCCAATGTTCACTAGTGAAAAATCAATTATCCCCTATTTTTCTACCCGTAAGGGTGGCTAATTCCTTTCGAAATCCAAATATAAGGTATACCCTATCTATTAAAAAAGAATCATCCAAATCGAAGAACCCAGTACAAAGTTATGCCTGATAGAATCGGTTAACGGACCAGAATTCAGAGGGTGAGTGATCAATCCTTCATTTCGATATCCTTCATTTTAATTAAATGGGACCAAATTCAGTACACCCTATCCACTGAAAAAAAATTATCGGAATCGGACGCCTCAGTAAAAAGTTATGCGTGATCATACATAAAAAAATATGATGGAAAAACATAAAATATACGGGTCGAATAGAGAACCTCCTCCTTTTTGGTTTCGTCGGTTAAAAAGGCTACCTATGAATATTTTTTTTATCTTGTTGTTTTCTGTTAGACATTCACAAAAAATTACTTCATTTTTATCGTGGATTTTTCAATTCACAGAAAAATCTTTCTATCAATATTCAATTGAGAATGTTTCCCTTTTCAACATGAATACCCCACAAGAGGTTATTTTGACGATGGAAGATAGTGACTAAAGTTTATCTTTCAGTCGCAGATGATTCCACATCTGATTTTATGAACATCCTGTTTATATTTTCAACAAATCAATGCAACCCTTATTCCATTTTTTACTAGGACTTTTTAACGAAACAAAATTTCTCAATATGTTGAAAAGAACGATTTATTGCAGAACTTTTTTAACTCCTGTGTTGTGTCCATGAAAGCAATAGTTTCCAAAAAAAAAAACATTATGCATGAACGGATCTTCTGTAAATGGAATCGAAAAAATTTAGTAGGTGGCTGTCACGTTTTGTTTGCACAACTCATGACTTCAATCGCTGTATTTCAAAATTATTCCACTTGTTTTAACTTTTATTGTAGGCATGTACCAGAACCATGTTTTGTTTTAATAGAATATTAAATTAAAAATACAAACAAAACAAAATTATGTGTATCACAACAAAGAAAAAGACAACAAGATCAAACGGAACGGAGTTATAAAAACTGCTCGGAATGACCACTTCCACCCACCCAGGAATCAAGTCTTCGTCTCATAGACTGGCGCAAACGTTGAAATATTCCTGGTGTGTTTTGGATTGCCTCGCAGGCTGCAATGATGCAATTCCTCGAATCCTTCATACATTCAATGGGGGTCGTATAAACCAAGGACTTCAGGTGACCCCAGTTGCGAAAGTTCAAGGGGTTTAAGTCTGGAAATCTGGGAGGCCAAGGTTGAGAACCTGCTCTGCCTATCCAACGATTTGGATACACGTAGTCCAAGTACGAGCAGTTATGCTGAAATGGACAGGCGGATGGACAGGCGCACCATCGTGCATAAACCACATCCGTGGTCGAATAGCTAGTGGAACATTTTCAAGTAAAATGGGAAGCTGGTCCTGGAGAAAATTTGTATAGGTTGCACCAGTTAGCCTTAACGGTAGAAAATACGGTCCAATTATATTTTCGCCTATAATTCCGACCCACACGTTAAGTGAAAATTCATATTGATAACGACCTTCTTGAATTGCATGTGGGTTATCTTCGACCCCTAGATGATTGTAATGGAAATTTGTAATCCCTTGCCTTGAAAAGTTGGATCCGTCAGTGAATATTACGATTTCTAAAAATTGAGCATGTTGGGTAATCATTTGAAGACTCCATTGACAAAAGTCTACTCGATGGGGAAAATCTCGCGGCAAATTGCCTGGACTCGTTGAATATGGATCCTTTAACATTTTCCAGATTAGTTTATTGCTAACATTAAGTGTGTTAGCAATTTGTCTTGTACTTAATTCCGGACGATCTTCAATAATATTGTATTCACAAAAAATCTCCAAAAAAATCTCAAAAACAACTGGAACGTATTTTTAGCCAATCGGCCGGCTTGGACTGAAATGTATTTATGCTTGTCTATATTCATGCTAACTTGTCCAATAAAATATTTCGGTACGCCCGGTCGCCCGTTTATCTATACAGAATATCGAAAATTTGAAAGTTCTTAAAAATATACATACGATGACAGATTATTCATAATTTTTTTTTTTCGTGAAAAGTGTCGATCTGAATTCTTTCAAATTGTTACTTGTGTTTCCATTTCCATTTATGCGGAAATGGCCAGTAAACACCGGCCAGTTTTCTTCAATATATCCAGATCCACATAACTTATCTGCGATTTTTTTCAAGTGTGCAAAGTGGCATGCACTATCTACATGTGCAGGCGTGCTAATCTCAAATTGTGATAAAAATAAATTCAACTTGTAATGAAGTAATGAAAAATTATGTTCTTCAATGGCTCTAAAAACCCTCAAATTTGAAAATACAGCTTGTTTGTAATATATTCCGGTAATTTGTATATTAAAGTATATTTACGAGTTTTGCCGCTGAGGGGGAAGCTCTTGGTTTATCGCTAGGGACATTGTATATTTTGCGATCCCGCCTGTATTTGCAATTTAATTTTGCAAAAACTAATTTACCGATTTGAAGCTGGTTACGCATACTCATATAGGTCTTCCTAAAAATCCATAATTTCAATTCTGGAAGGTATTTTTCCATAAGTTTCGAATACTGTTTTTTCATAAGTTTTCAGCCAAATTATTGAACTCATAATTTTGCAACTGATTCGTCTTTATAGTATGCGATAACTAAATAAAACATAATAATATTTCCAAAAACTAATAGAAACGAACTATTTCAGGAAATAGTGTGAATAATAGGCTTTTTGAGCGTTTTGGATATTTTCAACGGTTTCAACCCTGTTTCGCTCCTTTGCTAACGCACGCACCACTTGTATAACATTGTGCAACTAACTCATCAGCGATTCCTGCAGAAATTCCCAATACGCCATTCCACATCTACTCCTACTGGTCTTAGATATCTTCGAATATCCTTAAATAATATGGTGTGAACACAATTTTCGGCTAATGAAAAACCAAAAGGAAGTACATATTTATTTTGATGAGCCTATTGCCGATTAATATCATTATTCGTTTTGCCTATATTATTTTGGGGAAACCGACTCCACCAATTACAAGAAATGAAAATATGAAACAGATGAATTCCCATTGCCAATTAATTTGAAAAAGACACAGTTGAAACACAGAAGTTGGGGTACTTATTAAGAAAAACACGTCCTCTATTCAGTAATAGAATAACAACTAGAAAGGTAAAAGACATAAAAAAAATATCCGCAGGCAAAGAAATAAAATAAAAATTACGTGTTTGCCATTTTTTTTTCGTTGAAAAAAATTATTCAAATATTCAGGGGGTACTTTTGACCCCTTGGAATTTGAGTCTCCTCTTTATCAATCAATTAATCAAATTTATAGATAGATAGTGATGATTTTATATCCAGTTATCAAGAAATTCGCAGTTACAGAAAACTTTTCAATGTAGTTAATGAATTTTGAAACTCACCATAACAAACGAGCTTATCCAAGTAGTTCCCTTTCTGATGTCCATTTCTGATAAAATAATACGAATATCACAGAACTCGCGAAGTCAAGGCCGTTAACCCAACATGAACACTGAATTTTGGAGTCTCGCGTAGAGACGCGCCTGCTTGAAAGTGAGAGCAGCGTATGCCTTCGTTGATTTAAGAACGGATAATGAATTGTTGATATCTCCCCTCTTACATCGTTAAAACCGTATGTAATTACATTTACGTCGGTCGCTAGTCATTTCAAGAACGAATTGAAATTAGAATTCGATTTTTTATGACATTTTTTCGGTGCTTGAAGTTTATCAGTCATGGTACATATGTCACGCAAGATAAGTTTTGCACGCAAAAAATGGCCTCTTATTTTTTGATAACGAATGCTTTATTCAAGTATTTTTGACGGCCTTATTTTTGCTGTTAGCGATTCGTTTTTGATAACGACTACTTGAATTTTTATTGAAAATTATTTTCAGAAGCCATTTTTGTACCATGTGTTTCATATACAGGGTGTTAGTGAATAAATGCGACAAACTTCAGGGGGTGATTCTGCATAAAAAATAATTACAGTTTGCTATATAACTTTTGTCCGCAAATGTTTCGTTTTCCGGTGTTAAAGTTTTTCTTAAAAACTGACTATTTATTTATTGCTCTGAAACTGGTCGAGATATGCGAATGAAATTTGGTGAGTTTTAAGAGGTAGTTATTGCGCAATTTTTGACATGCAATTAAGAATTGTATGTTCATCATTGGCGCGCATACGGGTAATGATCTCAATTTTTTTGAAGCCCCCATTCAATTTTTGACAAAAAATCTCTCTTGCCTTTTTTTCGTATGGGGCGCCGTTTTTATGCAAAAAAAAACATCTTAACGCGTATTTGTCATAACTTTAATACATTATCTAGAAGCGATGCTAGTAGGCTACTATCAACATTCTGTTAAATACGAATATTTCAACGAAATGTCAAATTAGCGTTTCTTCATTTTTAAGCTTTTAGTTTGGTATAACATTAATGATAATAAGTAATTAATTTTTCTTTTATCGAAAAGAATGGAAAATTATACAAATGCGGAATTGTCGGACATGCATTTTGTCTATGGTCGAAGTAATGGAAATGGTCGGCAAGCTCGAGGATTGTATGCTGAGTTGTATCCAGGACGTAGGGTACCCCATCACACAATATTTGCTCGTCTTCACCAACGTTTGCGCGAAAATGGTACATTTAAGAAACAAACGGCTAACTGCGGGCGCCCTCGAGAAGTACGAACTGTGCAACTAGAAGAAGCAGTTCTCGAGTTAATTGCGGAGTCACCTGAAACAAGTACTCGAAAAATTGCCAACATACTGAATGTAAGCAACTTCACTGTATTTAAAATTTTTAAAGAACAGCAATTGTATCCGTTTCATATTCAACGTGTGCAAGCTCTACTACCTAGAGACTTTTTTCCGAGCCTAGTTTTTTGCCATTGAATTCTTCATCAAATCGCTCAAATTCCTAATTTTTTAAATGGCGTTTTGTTTACTGACGATGCTAATTTTGGACGACAGTGTATACGAAATTTCCATAACAATCACCTCTGGGCTGAGGAAAATCCACATGGAATCTTTGAAGCTCATTTTCAGCATCGGTTTTCAGTAAATTTATGGCTTGGGGTACTTGATGATCATTTAATCGCTTCATATTTCCTCCCACAACGACTAACAGGCGACTCTCACCTTAATTTCCTACAGGAAGAGTTACCTGTTCTTCTTGAAGAAATTCCTCTACAGCTGAGACAACACTTCTGGTTCATGCATGATGATGCACCAGTCCATTTTAGCATTAATGTACGTAATCACTTAGATACACTATATCCAAATCGTTGGATAGGTAGGGGAGGTACGGAATATTGGCCTGCTCGATCTCCGGATTTAAATCCTCTAGATTTTTGCATTTGAGGTAGTTTATTCCACACCCGTCGAAAATGTTGAATACCTGAGGAATCGAATTATGCCGGCTGTGAGACAATAAGAAATACACCAGGAATATTTGCGCGAATACGACAATCAATGAAGCGAAGAGTTGAATCTTGTATCACGTCTGAGGGAGGTCATTTTGAACATTTGTTGTAGCTTTGCGCCTATTTATTTATTAGTGTTATTTTCTGTTATTGTTCTGGTTTAACGTTATTGTATTAGATAGTTCTTGATAATGTATTGAAGAAATGAAAAATACTCGTTGAGATGTTTTATATTTTTGCATAAAAACGGCGCCCCATACGAAAAAAAGTCAAAAGAGATTTTTTGTCACAAATTGAACGAGGAATTCAATAATTTTTAATTTGAAATATCTCAGTGGCGTACCATTTTTGTCTTTAAAAAAATTGAGGTCATTACCCGTATGCGCGCCAATGATGAACATAAAATTATTAATTGCATGTCAAAAAATGCGCAATAACTACCTCTTGATACTCACCAAATTTCATTTGCACATCTCGACCGGTTTCAGAGCAATAAATAAATAGTCAGTTTTAAGAAAAAGTTTAACACGAAGCATTTGCGGACAAAAGTTATATAGCAGACTGTCATTATTTTTTCATGCAGAATCACCCCCTGAAGTTTGTCGCACTCATTCACTAACACCCTGTATGTATTGTTGGCACTTTCCCATTATGCCATATGATAGTTGGCACTGTACAAGAGAGTAATACAACATTTTTAATTGAAGTAGTGACAAGAATTGTTTGAGAAACTTCAATTTAGGTAGTAACATTCGTAGTTTATTTACTAAATAAATCACATGCAGATCCCATCTGAAGTGTCCATCTATCATATTGCCGAGATATTCTATGCTTCTTGCCTCCTCAATTTCAATGATGGTTTCTCCAGAAAGATTAGGAATATTCAGAGTGTGGGAACCAGGTAAGTGTGCTGGGTAAGAAAGTGAAGGGTATGTACTTGTTTTTTTCAGGGTTTACTGTTAGAACATTTACATCGAACCAAAAAAAAACTCATAGAAAGTTGTTGAAAAACAAAGGAAAGTTACAATCGAATTAATTGAACCAAAGCTTAGGTTATGTAGTGGAAGATTTTCACAAATCCACACTATATCAAGAAATCGCAAATAAAGTCATAAAAAAAACCCCGATGGTGGGGCCAGTCAGAAAAGTAGATTTTAGAATGTAACCGCTTTCTGATATTTTAACTATAGAATTCCATAAAGATACCAAAAAGTTGAAAATTCAGATCCATAACACTTCTGACAATACGAAAGATTTAGTCTGACACTTTTTTGACAATTATAATATGCATAAAAGTAAAAAGTAATCAATACCTGAGGTTTGGAAGAATAAAAAAAACTTGACGAATATTGTCACAATTTCTCGAGTTACTTTAGTAGTCACATCCAAATCTGCCCTTCGTCTAGGTGCTCTTATGGTTATGAACTTAGAGCAAATGGGCCTCATGGGTGTCGTTGACCATTTAGGATCTGCCGATTTTCATCTGCCTACAAATTTTCAATGAATTTTCATAAATTAATCCATTCCGAACGAACGCATAAAGAACTTTTGCTGTGATATTCTTCATCAGTATTGGAAAGCTTTTCAGTCTTATGCCGGGATAGTAGTCATTTCAGATCAGATATTATAAAAAATTGCTTCATTTTCCATCATAGATTTACCAATTTCCAGATTTTTTTCCGATATTCGATTCAGAATATTTTTTTTTAAAAATCGCCAAATTATCTTGGGTTATGGAAGGAGACTAAAATTTATCTTTGAGTCACGATGATTCCAAATCTGATTTTATAAACGTTCTGTTCGTATTTTCAAAAAGAAACGTTTCAACATCTTCATCTATCTTTACCATGTATCAATATTCGTGTGGAAGTGTTCATGATATCTGGGTATCCATAAGTCCATAAAATGTATCGACTATGATTCTCCACCAGTGATTATTTTGGAAAAAAAACTACCTAGGCAAATATTATTGAAGTTTTTGGTGTTCAGTAATGTAATCAGGGTAAAAGAATTTTGTATATCGGCAAAATTATTTTTATTTTGAAAATCGTAGCAGAGCGCTCTCAACTATATACTAGTCATCTTCAGCGCTTACCTGCAAGTATGTAATACCTAGATGAATTTTATAAGAAATATTTTGACAATTTGAATCATAAAGATTTCGAGGTTACTTTCTCGTCAGTACATAAAAACTGTTTCCAGTTTGTATAAAAGAGGTGAGAACATTAAGTATAGTTTTCCCAATATCAATTGCAGAAGCATAAAAAAGTCTTGCGGCGAAATCCTGTGAGCAGCAGTGGCGGAGATAACTAATTTTATTCAGATATTTTAATATCCTAAAACGTATTTCGATCGGCACACACCAAGACCACAGACGCTACTGGTTTTTTATCTTTCAGAGCTATTAAAACACAAATATAACGCGTGATTCATGACCTCCCATCGTATAGACACAGCTGCAAGCATTGATGTCCGACTTGATTGGCCCAGACGAATCGGTTGTAGAACAGACAGCAGTCACTCAAGTCCACGTTGACCAGCGGGCTCTTTGTGCCGACGGAGACTGTATACAAGTAGTACAGATTATTTTTCGTTCCGTTTCTTCGCATATACGCTCGTGTTAGCGAAGTGAGTTTTTATTTGCTCCCTATAGAAACAGTTTCTGCAATTGATATTGGATGGACTATACATATAACATGTTGAAACATTTCTTAAAATAACACTCTTGTGGTATAAGTTGGTGTTATTCATTATTTTAAATTTTGTTCCACATGGTTTCATGAAAGTCAACTTCAACATTGACTTCCACCAACTTATAACACATGAGTGTTATTCTAAGAAATGTTTCAACATGTTATATGTATTTAATATCCTCACCTCTTTTATACAAACTGAAAACAGTTTTAATGGACTCCTTGTAAACCTGACGAGTGAGTAACCTCAAAATCTTTATCATTCACATTGTCAAAATATTTCATATAAAATTCATTCATATTACTTACTTGCAGGTAAGCTCTGAAGATGACTAGTATATAGTCGAAAGCGCTCTGCTACGAATTTCAAAATGAAAATAATTTTGCACGAAATACAAAATTCTTTAACTCCTGATAATATTGATTGGCGAATGCTGGGATGTGGTCGATTTGAACAGCAATTCAGGCTCAATAGTTCTAGCATTGTTTATTTCTTTCTCTTTTCTCTATAAACAATTGTTCTAATTGTCCGATTAACGTGACATTTGGCAGGTGTTCATAATTCCGGTGACAATGTATTATGGAATTTTTGCTAGAGAAAGAACAAAATGGCGGCGGCAATATGGCAGACGAGTTTTGTTATTATGGTTCGATTCTATTCAAAATTGGTATGTTGGGGTTTTCGGGGACAGAGATCACGAATTTTTAGTCAAAATTCATAAATTCAAGATGGCGTCTCCGATATGGTGACGAGTTTTGTGGTTATCGCCGTCGGCGAAGGGAAGATCAAAAGAGCCGATAGTCAACGTGGACTTGAGTGACTTCTGTCACCGATTCGTCTGGGCCAATCAAAACGGACAACAATGCTTGGGGGTGTGTCTATACGATGGGAGGTCATAAATCACGCGTAATATTTGTGTTTTAATAGCTCTGAAAGATTAAAAACCAGTAGCGTCTGTGGTCTTGGTGTGTGCCGATCGAAATACGTTTTAGGATATAATAATAACCTACATCAAACAATGAAAGAAATTATTTTTCTTTCTCAATGTATTTGTATAAATAAAAGCTTGTCTTTAATTTTTTTTCATTTTTCATAATTTATGAAGTATTTTTAAAATCTTAAAATATCTAAATAAAATTAGTTATCTCCGCCACTGCTGCTCACAGGATTTCACCGCAAGACTTTTTTATGCTTCTTCAATTGATATTGGGAAAACTATACTTGTAAACATTCTCCGGCGGCGAACCGAAGATCAAAGGAAGATCAAAAGGGCCGAGAGTTAACGTGGGTTTGAATGACAGCTGTTTGAGTGACCGCAAGCCAATTATAATGCTTGTAGGTGTGTCTACAGTATCAGAAAGTATTTATCTTGGGTATGGTGGTTTCATGAGAGCGTAAAGAATAGCTTGCTATATGTTGAGAGAGCATTACAATTTCTCCTCGACTCGCTCGAGGAAGAGATATCGACGTCACGACAAGAAATGAGTCGATTCGCTGTGCGCTGTGTAGCATTGCCACGTGGTCAGTTAATGTGTCGGGTGGGGTAACAGGAGGGGCGCACAGCAGTGCGTCTCTCTTGTTTATGTGGCATTATCATATCATTGCGTTCCTTGTTGCTCGTGTAGATTTCTGTCCGTACCCCAGATAAATGTTTTTCGATACTGTATACGTTGAGACTAATAAATCCAGTTTCAGGAGGTCTGAGTAAATGAAAGCCAGTAGCCTCTCTGGTCTGGGATCAAAATAGGTTTTAAAATATTCTATAGCTGTGTTGTGTTTTTCATGGAAAATATGACTTTTTTCGACCATGGGAAAATGAAATTATGATGATCCAATTGCCTATTAATACATACTTCCCCGTTTATGGCATATTTTTTCATTTCAACGTATTTTTAAAATATTTAAATATCTAAATAAAATTAGTTATATCAGCCTCTGCTGCTCAAAGGATTCCGCCGCAAGAATGAGGAAACTTGTTTTTATGCTTCTGCAATTGATAATGAATGGACTTTACCTTTCAATACTAGACACACTATTAACTAATGTAATATAATAGTTATGTGCCTGGTTAGTCCAAGGAACTCATACGGTTTATTTAACATGTGTATTTGTAGCCAACCTGTGCACTTGATGAGATTGCAAAATATTCATATGTAATAAAAGTATGTGATTCGTATCTAAATAAGCATCTTCTACGAAAAAATACGATTTTACAGAAGAAACAACGACGAGCAAAGCTCGGTCGCCCAGGTACTTAACTATTATATTACATTAGTTAATAGTGTGGCTAGTATTGAAAGGTAAGTATACGTATTCGTGATAAGTACTTTTATTGGTTGAAGTTATTAGCTTTTTAACAACTTTTAAGTTTTTTGCGTTTTATACATATTCGTACACTTTTTTTGTTTGTTTGGCAGGCTGTGAATGATGTTTGGTAACTAAAAAGAATACCGTAGAAAAATGTTTGTGGCATTCAGACGAGAAAATGAGAAATAGAACTGAAAAATAAAAATGTGGATCGGCCAGGAATCGAACCTGGGACCTTTCGATTTCTAGTCAAACGCTCTACCGAGTGAGCTACCAGTCCTTGTTTGAAAACCGGCGATTCATACCTTTAAATTCAGTTCCGTGTTAGTGACGAAGATGATGGGGGTTAATGTGATCAATACAATCACGCATTCACTCCTAATGAAATTAAATTGGTCCTACCGCTGGTGTCAATCCATATCGGATTATCGATCAACTTCAAACCGGAAATTAGGTGCATGACTCAGCCAAGTAAATATAAATCTTGGTGGTGGATGCGTCGTAATTGAATATCGTAGAAATGTTTGTGGCATTCAGACGAGAAAATGAGAAATAGAACTGAAAAATAAAAATGTGGATCGGCCAGGAATCGAACCTGGGACCTTTCGATTTCTAGTCGAACGCTCTACCGAGTGAGCTACCAGTCCTTGTTTGAAAACCGGCGATTCACACCTTCAAATTCAGTTCCGTGTTAGTGACGAAGATGATGGGGGTTGAAGTGATGAATTAAGTTGATCGATAATCCGATATGGATTGACACCAGCGGTAGGACCAATTTAATTTCATTAGGTGTGCATGCGTGATTGTATTCATCACATTAACCCCCATCATCTTCGTCACTAACACGGAACTGAATTTAAAGGTGTGAATCGCCGGTTTTCAAACAAGGACTGGTAGCTCACTCGGTAGAGCGTTCGACTAGAAATCGAAAGGTCCCAGGTTCGATTCCTGGCCGATCCACATTTTTATTTTTCAGTTCTATTTCTCATTTTCTCGTCTGAATGCCACAAACATTTTTCTACGATATTCAATTACAGACGCTATCCACCACCACAGATTTTATATTTACTGCTTGAGTCATGCACCCTGAAATTTCCGGTTCGAAGTTGATCGATAATCCGATATGGATTGACACCAGCGGTAGGACCAATTTAATTTCATTAGGTGTGCATGCGTGATTGTATTCATCACATTAACCCCCATCATCTTCGTCACTAACACGGAACTGAATTTAAAGGTATGAATCGCCGGTTTTCAAACAAGGACTGGTAGCTCACTCGGTAGAGCGTTCGACTAGAAATCGAAAGGTCCCAGGTTCGATTCCTGGCCGATCCACATTTTTATTTTTCAGTTCTATTTCTCATTTTCTCGTCTGAATGCCACAAACATTTTTCTACGATATTCAATTACAGACGCTATCCACCACCACAGATTTTAAAAAGAATACGTTGTATAGAAAGTTTGAAAAAAGAAGCGCTCAAGGTCGAGAACAAATCTGTTTGGGAGGGTTCAATTCAATTTCCCCACCCGCTACTCGACTCTGCCTCGAGCACACTTTCAAGCGTTTGGAGCAACTTTCAGTGACATTTTCAACATATTTTTCACCTCTCAGGTGAAAATCCAAAATATACAAATTGTAGAGATTGATCTGTACTTCCTTAAATCGGCGCATTGTGCAAAAACTACGCATCGTTCAGAAATATTATGTTGACTATTGTACGTCTTCGAGTGAAAAAATTTGTGACTCCAGTTCAAATCATTATTGTTGTGTACCTCAATGTGACTCTTGGGCAAAACGATCCCGTTGTAGTAGAATAAGTTTTTATCATTTTTCGTGAGAAAATGAATGTAACATACTGGTGCAGACTTATCTAGGATTGAGTGAGTCTATAGACTTTTCCATTCAACAGCGATAGTATTTGTTCCTATTTTTGCGGAACCAACGACATGGAAGTAGGTATTCCAAATTTCTTTGGGTACATATTCAAAACTAAACTCGTGTGCAGAAGACGTTTGAATAAATTCAAATTAAATTTTCGTCTATGTCAGAAATCGTCTTTAAAATAAGGAGTTTTATCGTTCCGCCGTACGTACCGCCCTTTAATTTGAGGTTAGGTTATTGAACATAAAGACTAAAGACAAATCCTAAATTCAAACCAAATCATACATCTGTAAGGATTGATATCAAAGCGCATGTATTTTTCAGAATTAAACTGTTAATATCAGGTTATTCTCCAGATCTAGTTGTTAATTTCATGATGAGATCATTACAACACAAAACGAAGCAAAAAAGAAGCCTAACGTCATCAAAGAATCGGAGTTCAACCTATTTTTGTTGATTCATACAATTATAACTACAACAAAGAAAACTGATTGTGTTTCTGGTCGGTTCACAATAAAATAGTGCTTAGCAATTTATCCAGGGAGATTTATTCTATCATCTAAAGCAGTTTTAATTCTTTGTATGATCAGTTATGATTTGTGATCATTGAATCCCTCATAATTCGGCAAAATATTATATAATATTCCAGGGTGATCCATTAGCGAACAATTCTATGAAAAAAATGTGTAGTGTACTCAATTCACACTGAGTGTCCAAGCAGTTGTTCCATGTAGGTACATATCAAAAACATCAGTGCAAAGTTCCTTCATTATTCCTTAGCCTAGTAGAAAATTACAAATCCGTTTCCAGTGGAGAGTTCAACAGGGAAGGACCGAAGGCACATTATTGGCGTGAACCTTCTTCATTCATGTATGTGTGTGAATCCGTGTAGTTTCAGTTTACCAAAATCTCCCGACTCAGACCAACCGAACTCCCAACTCACCAAGTATTGGGTGTATTGGTTAGGAACGTCCCCCTCCTTGTGCCCGTCCCTGGAGTTTACACAACACAAGTTGTTCCTGGCAGCAGGCGCAGGGGGAGAGGGGGATCACAGTGGTCTTGAACCCCCCCAAAATCTTCAACAGATTCGAAAAATCTGATGATTTACGGAAATGAAATAAGTATCAACTGCTAACATTTGAGCAACGGAATCAAAAACACTATAACCGAATGAGAACTCACTCTGCATACATTTTAATATTTACAAGCAAAAACAATATTCTGGAGACTTGAAAAAACATGTAATTGATTTCAGTAACTTTTTCTCTTAGTGCACTTTTATTACATGTATAATTGCTTTTTTGGTTGGCAAAAAAGCACCGAAAATAATTTCTAAAAATGCGATAACAATCAGCATGTAATCTCATATATTGATACCAACAATAATGATAATAAATGTGCTTCTTCCTCAAGTGCTGCACTTCTGGAACGACGTTATATACCACCTTCAAATTATAACTGTATTGGCAGACTCATGGCACCAATCAGCAGAGAACCAGAGGCGAATATTTTCTAGACAGCATAACGACTGTTCTGAAAACACCTTACCTTGAATCTTTTTGGCTCAAGCATTTTTATAACAAAATCTGAGTACACTGACCTTTTCAATGTGAAGAATGCGTCAGAATTTCATACCAACAATCTGGGGGTTTCTTCTTCCACTGCCGTTAGAGAGTATCAGCTATGGGTTTCGAAGTGGAGGCAGGAGCTCGCAGAAAATAAATAGTTCGAAAGTGCCCAGTTCTGTGCCTCCTACAACCGAAGTTTTTTCTATGATGATTCTCTATAAAAGTTCCATTGAGTGTGAAATGATTCCTTCAAACATTTTTAAGATATTTGTAAAAAAACAAAAAAGGGGTCATTTTTGACAATATTTCTTGTTAAAAAAATTCCACAAAGCAATTTTGCTGGGGCCAACACCGGGGTTTTCATCTACGAACCATCTTTCAAAAGGTAGTATAGGTTATTTGCGTCTTTATTTAAGTGTGAAAATATCCTCTATTTCTTCTCTATTGGTTGGCATATCAGGCGGCATTACAAATTGGTGTGACGTGTCTCTCGAGCAACCAACCAAACAGTTGACAGTTTTCATCGATATTGTTAAATTGGCAAAATAATCAAGTCGACTAGACTTTCTAAGGGCGCGTCGAAATGCAAAAAATCTGCGATATAAATCTCATTGTCATGGCAAGTGACAGATGCAAACATAATTTGGTATATCATAATATATAATCATTTTTTTAGGAAATTGTCATCTATAAGGAAATCAAACATGATTTTTCAAATTCTTACTGAGAGAAAACTATCCTTGAGAGTTTTTTAGAAGATGTTTTTCAGCAGCCACTGTAAGTTCCTGCTTGTACCTCAATATTTTAACTTGGTGCCGATAAGATACCTAACCTCTTTATTTTGACACACTCTAGTTTGTTTCGATACCGACATTACTACTTAATGAGAATATCATTGAACAATGAAACAATGCTGTCGATAAGGTCAGATAATGACGCCATAGTGATTTCCCTCACTATTCGCGAAATGTTTAAAGTATGTTTGTTTCAGACAGTAAGTAGCAAATGCAGCCCTCCGAAAGGCCGATGGCAGATAACAATTCAGCAAAGGGGGGAATGCTCGACACAGTTGAGGGCAGAACACCCCAAGTTATGTATTATGTCTGTTCAAACTGGACTGAGTGCATTTCATTCGGATGGCAGATACCAAGTTTAACGCAAAAAAATGTATAAGAATAATATTTCGTCATACCTAGGCCTAATACAATATTTCATAGAAAGAAATAACAATAATCAAGCTTCTATCACTTGCACCGGCACTCTCAAAAGAATCCATAATCACATTCTCAGACAATTCTAACTAATAATATAATATGTTTCAACGGATTAATCTCCCTAAGCGGCGATTTCACCCATAAGAAATTCCTCCCTTCACAATAAATCAGATCATACGGTTTGCCGACATGCTCAAGGAAAGTAATAAGCTGGCTGAACATAAAACCAATAATATATCAACAGCGCGGGGTCTCTTTAAAGCCGTAATATGCGGATGAGGTGTTAGGAACTTAATGGGGTTACGTGAAGTCAAGAATAAAATTAATGACCTATTACTTTGATAGCGTGGCGGTCTTTTCAAATCAAAGGAGAGAAGGGAGTAAAATACTATATAAAGATCGTCGAATCGTACAGGTTGATAATTCTCCATACCAGTGTGCGAGCAACTGAGCTTATAAGTCCGAAAGAACTCTCACCTATATATATATATATATATATATATATATATATTCAATGTCGAACTAAGTGAACAAAAATATACAAATAATTCAAGTTTTAAATAATGTCGTCAAAGTTGATGCCTCAACAAGCTCACTCTCAGGGCGAGATAATCGAAAGTTTGATGCAGTAATCAGTTAAATCAAGTCAGTTCTACAAATATGGGGATTGAAGTTTTTATTAAATAACTATCAGTGCATCATTAATAAATCAAGTATAGTCTCTACGTCAATTTCATAAATTATATTTAAATTCCGGAGAAAAAAAACTAGAGAAATCCGAATTGCGAAAGTAAATCAAGAGCTAAATGAAAATTAATTTCTAAACGGTGTGCAATTGGTTCCCTGAATTATGAGTAAGTACATTCTGTAATTCTTTGTTTGGAAGGTTGACCCTCCTAAACCTTATTTTCAAGGAAAGTTCACTCTAATCGTTATCTTATATAGGGGTATGCAATATACCTTGGTTGATAGTATAAATGCTGAGCACATAGAGTAAGAATAAGGTAAATGAACAAAGATTCGAAGACTGAACTTTACTAAACTAACTTCCTCTATAATCTTGTTTTTTTTAGTATCTCTTATTTTATTTTGTTCGACATTCGGTTGTATAACCATGTCCGTATTTAAAAAATTGTTTAATTATAATTATTCATCATTACACCTTACAGTGCATTATTTCTTCTGAATTCGAGAGGTCAAAAGGTCTGTAAATTTTAATTACAAATGAACAACCCACGTTCTACAATCTCACAGTGTGTTGAAGTCTGCTAAAGCCGCTCTTAGTAAGATCCTCTACGTTAATCATTTTTTTTTATTAACAACACTCTGTACAACTAAGATCATTCTTTCGTACGACCTGTGGTTGCAGTTGCGGTGAGTTAATAAATAACACCCTGTATACGGCCAGACACGATATTTGGTTGGTCAGATGTGGGGTATTTATTGAAACCCAAAAGCAGCCACGACATTTGGTGTTGCAGGTGTGTGGTTTTTAAATGAATAACACCCTGTACAGCCACGACACCTTCCTACTCTGACGTGAACATGAACGTCGAGAGTGTGGAGGATTTTATAACAATTTACACAGTAAGGATTACAAAAAGCATTAGAGTAGTTTTGTCGTCGGAAACCCATTCAAAGCAGTTTTGGACTTATTTTCACGTAGCTTCACTTTTGTGAGTTATCACAATCGCATACATTAAAATCTCAGGTATCATTAATATAAACAAGCATTTTAAATGTAATTACCTCAACTCATAACATTATACTCATGATATGCAACCAAAATAGTTGGTTTGAGAAAAAACATACAATTTGAGAGTATCACGAATATTTGTGAACAAGGTCACTTAATTATATTATCATATACCTCGCATATCAATTGTTGAAAGTTCGACTTTGTCCCCTAATTTTGCGTCATATTTTTTTTCAGCATAATGATTATAGACAACCAAGGTTCTGCTAAATACTGAAATACCGGAACAAATAAATAAATTACAGAAAAAAGGAGAAAGAGGTAAGAGGTTGGAAGAAGAGCTAGATAATATTTAAGTTATCTAGATCCAGATTTAAAGAAGAGAGATAAAATCGAGAAAAACCCAGAAACCCAAGAATTTGAAATCGAAATGTGAAAGCAGGAGAAAATCAATTAACTGAAAAAATAAATCGGAAAAAAGAAAATAATAATTTTTGGAATTGAAGAAGCAGATATTGAGAACGAACTGGAGATGAAAGAGAGAAGTTAAGAAGTGATGCAGCTACTTGAAATAAATCTTAGGAAAAAATACTGGGACTAGAAAAATAGGGCAGAAAAATAATCCAAACACTAGGGACTGAAAAAGGTATCTGCCCTATAAAAGGTGGGGTGGAAATGATTTTGATATACGTAATTTAATCCCATGAAAAATCCAAGTTTTCGACCTTGAGGGGTCGTCCGCCATCTTGGATTAAAGGTACAAAAAATAGTTTATTTCAAATAATTCCTCAATGGTTGATCCTACGACAAATTTGAAGGAGACTAAATTCCCTACATTTTTTGTAAGTTTGATGTGTAGCGAGAGTTACCGCGGCGAAAAGGTGAACATTCTTACATAAAATCGTCCAACTTTACATTTTCACGGTGAATTTTGTGAAAATGATAATATTAATTATATTATCAAGCGAAATCTACTTCAAATTGAAGTGATTTTTCTAGTTACGAATAAGTTTGTGGCATAAGTTTATTAAGATTTAGTATTGAGATTAGTGTATGGATTTTTAAAGTTTTTTTTTCATGGATTTTGTTATAGCCGTTTCATAGAGCAGATAAAGACCATCCCTCGTATTTGTGTTACAAAAATCGCGATTTCTTTATTTTCGGACACCCAAGTTACATTGAAAAATATCCAGGCATTCATTGTATTCATCTAGGCGAATTAAAAAGTTACGTGAATATTATACATGGTCTTCAAGACACGAACACATTTTTTTTTTTCAGGAAAGATTCCAAATTCACGTGGTTCAAAATATTTGAATATCATGTTCAAGATTAACCAATTTAAAAATATTCATTTCAGTATTACCAATCTTTAATTGCTTCGCTTGTAGGACAAATTATCTATTATTTACGAACAACGAAGGACGCTACACGGTATAGTTAAACCATTTATAATTGCAGAACCATAAAAAACGTTTCGCAGTCTTGAAGCGAATACCTTCGCGCAGCGGAGGCGGAGATAACTAATTTTATTTAGATATTTAAATATTTAAAAAATACGTTGAAATAAAAAAAATATGCCATAAGCGAGGAAGTAAAAAGAAATCAGATCATTATAATTCCATTCTCTCATAGTCGAAAAAAAAGCCATATTTTCCAACAAAACACAACAGAACTATAGAATATTTTGAAACCTATTTCGATCCCAGACCAGAGACGCTACTGGCTTTTATTTATTCCGACCTCTTCAAACACAAATATAACTCGTGATTTATTAGTTTTCTTGACCTCCAACGTCAATGGACACACCTACAAGCATTATCAATGGCTTGAGATCCGTTTTGATTGGCTCAGGCGAATCTGGTGTAGAACTAGACAGCTGTCACTCAAACTCACGTTGACTGTCGGCTCTTTTGATCTTCCGTTCGGCGACGCAGAATGTTTACGAGTAGTACACATTATTTTTCGTTCCGTTACTTCGCATATACGCTCGTGTAAGCGAAGTGAGTTTTTCATTTGCTCCTTATAGAAACAGCTTCTGCAATTGAAAATGGTTAAACCATACCATGCATTTAGGACCTACCATCAAATCCAAAAATGGTGTGGAATCCAAAGGGACTGGCAAGGAACGCACCCAGGGGGGATCCTGGGGTTCCAGACACCCCTCCCTCCGAAAATGTTATAGAGATTAGATAAAACACACAAAACCCCTTAATACAGCGCCAAAAATGCCTTTCTGTCAGACATTTTCGATCTGCGGGCCGTTGGCGGGACATCTCGACAGTCATCGCAAAGGCGCACAGTAGAGTATTTGTGGCAAAACCCTAGCCAACAATATTTTTCATGTGTTTTGAAGTTAGTTACTTTGTAATGGTTAATACACCTACAAAATATTTCTATATACCAAAGTTTAGTCACTACAGAGATCTTAGTTTTTGAGTGATTCGGAAGATCAACTTTTTCAATCTAATTCTCCTGAACTCTGATCTCCGTCATCTTCCTCGAAGAGCTTTTCATCATTTAATTTTTCAGGAGACTCCTTAACCAATTCTTACGATAAACCTGTAATGTGCTAGTAAAAAGAACCCTGTTCTTTATCTGAGGCTAGGAGCTCCTGGATGTTACTTATGCTCCTGGAAAGGATGTGATCCGAGCACCAGTTAGACAGTAATGATAAAATGCACTTTTTACAATTGTTGAGCAATTTTAAACATTTACACTTTTGGCCAGGTTTTTGCCTCAAATTCTCTACTGTGCGGCGTATATCTCCTGTCGAGCAACCCACCCCACCTCACTGCCGGCGCCAAATCTCCGAATTTGTGAATTATCAAATAACTTGAGAAAATTTATTTGCTATTTATTTCCGAGAAACTTTTAACGTATCCGTCTACGCGATGCTTTAATCAATTGCCTGGACCTGGACCCCCCGACAAAAAGTTCTGGGTACGTGCTTATCGACTGGGGCTGGAAACTTGGTACCAATGGGTTCACTCCAGTAACAATGTCAGAGAAACCTGCTCCAGATACCCTTATTGACTGTCATTTCAAGCAATTGCAAAACGGGTTGCATGTGGCTGCAGAAAAGTGCTGTGTTGTATGCGGATTCTGTAATGGCGAATCATGCGAGAATGCACCAGAGGTCAACATCAAGAGCGACGACGAAGATGGAGCAATGACATAGGGTTAGAGAATAACACTGACAACGATGGAGCAATGACATAGATGGAAGCCAAGATCAACATCAACCGACTCGGATCATCAAAAAGAAAGAAATATACTCAGGGACATAAATAGGAGCCGTACTCAGTAGCAAAAAAAAGAACATATGTGGATTAGACCTACTGGGGGTCCCCCCCCTGTAAACTTTTGAACAGTTCGACGTAGAACAATAAAAAAAGGTATTAAATGAAATCACCGATACTACTTTTTGAAGTGAATGACATTGTGAGTCTCCGGTAGATGGCGCGGGGGCACATCAACTTGATAATTTCAAATAGCATGGGGGGTCAAGTGGCACATATCTTTCCAACAATCTAGTTTTTCTTCAATTACGTTATTACGTTTTTTCACAATATGCATTTGAAATGTCATGTATAACAAAATTTCAAATGCATATTGTAAAAAAACGTTTGAACAAAATTTAAAAGAATTAGGTCGGTTGAAAAGAGAATTGAATTATATTTTCAACGATGTGCCACGTGACCCCCCATGCTATTTGAAATTTTCAAGTTGATGTGCCCCCCCCCCGTGCCATCAATCGAAGAATCACAATGTCTTCTATTTCAAAGAGTAGTATCAGTGATATCATTCAAAATAGTTATGGTCCAGTTATTCTATGTCGAAACGTTCAGAAGTTAACAGTGAGGGGGCGAGGGGGGAGGCTATAAAAATCCGCACTCGCAATTATGATTCCGTAGAACAACCATAGTTGAAAGAAAAATTGAATTACCTCTTCAACGATGTGCTAATCGACCTCTAATCCTTTCGACATTTTCAAGTTGATGTGCCCCCAGCGCCCTCTGTCCAGTAATTGTAAGAAGTAGGACCGGTAATAGCATTCAATAAATTTAATGTGAAAGAGAGTTAGCGGCGTGCAGACAAAGAGTTTTTAAATTCTAGAAAACGATATCCTCGGGCAGGAATCGAACCCACGTCCACATGATTACTAGTCAGGTGCTCTTCCAACTGAGCTACCGAGGACATACATTCGCATCTGCGATCGGGATATCACTTTCTAGAATTCAATGTTAGTGTGTTGTGGAGAGTTATAAGGTGGAAGAGAACTCATTCGCTATCAAATGATCATCAAGATCCTATTTACCTTTCACCTTGCGTCGTCGACAATATGCGATTTTCAGCAGGGGTCAGGTGTGAATCTCCGACCATTGAACATTTGAGCCGTAGTTGAAATTTTAAGAAGGGACGTTTTTGTGACTGTAATATATAATGTGAAAGGGAGTTAGCGGCGTGCAGACAAGAATTTTTAAATTCTAGAAAAAGATATCCTTGGGCAGGGATCGAACCCACGTCCCCATAATTACTAGTCTGGAGCTGTTCCAAGTGAGCTACCGAGGACGTACACCTGACCCCTGCTGAAAATCGCATATTGTCGACGACGCAAGGTGATAGGTAAAGTAAAACCAGAAATCTAAGAAGGTCGTAAATCAATATTAGCCGATGACCCTCATTATTACCTATTGTTCGAAATATAGATAAGCAATAAAAGTTTGTGTCCCTTGAAAGATTCCCCCGTCCGGATTGAAATATCTCATGAAATAGTTTTGCATTTTAATAATAGTGGACTCTCCATTATGTTTCGCATTTGTTGACAGCTTTGTATTTAAATTTATTTGATAATAAAAAATCTCGTAATGTTGATTTAGAACCCTTGGTGAGGATATGTTTAAATGTGTGTAAATAATAACATTTAACTTACCTGGCCACCAGACTTTCAGTACTAATGGGCTATTAACGAGATTATAGCGATAATGGTCTATTTACGGTTACAAAATAAATTACCTACCAGATTTGGAAAACAAGACTGTTTTGAGAACTGACCGCTTTCCGATTTCAGAAATAAAAGGGGAAAAGTTAAACAACATTCAGTCATTACCTACCTAATATTCCGTTTTGTCAGTTGGGTCTATTTTAAAGTGTCTATTCGATTTACCACTAGTCGTCAAATGTTACACCCTCGTGGGAAACAAATTATATTGAATATTTATACATCCCTTCTGGAACGTGGAATGTCCAAGGACCAAGCTGTGCAAGAAAGTGCTTCTTTAACAAAAACACCGTATTCCACAGTGTTTAAAATAGTAAGTAACCCTATTTTGAAAAGAAAGAAACGAAAAGACTCTGACGGTTCAAGGAAACTAGATGGCTGTGATGTAGATATTGTTCGAAGAACAATATATGCCTTGTATAAAGAGCAAATTGTGCCTACATTAGATATTTTAATGCAACGGCTTAAAAAGAATGAAACTGGTATCCAGTGTTGCAAAGAGACTTTAAGGAAGTCTCTTTTACAAAACGGATTTAAATTTAAGAAACTCACTAGTAGCAGAAATATCTTAGTGGAATCTGTGCGCCTTGAGAAATGGAGATTTTAATATTTATTGGCAATAAACGAATTTAGAGAATATGTTAGAACAGTAGTATATTTGGATGAGACTTGGTTTGATACACACGATATTCCAAAGAAAGTTGGGTAGACTCATCTGACTTGTGCCAAACTAATGCGCCGTCTAATAAAGGAAAACGCATTACGATAATTCACGCAGAAACCGAAAATGGTTTCATACCAAATGCGATGTCTTTATCGGCAAAGAATATTAAGGACTCTTTAGTCGATTATCATGATGATACTACAGCCGAATTATTTGAAGACTGGTTCCAAAATAAACTCATACCAAATATTCCACCCAACAGTATTATCGTCATGGATAACTACCACAGTCGAAGCCTAGATAAAGCACCATGTTCAAATGATACCAAAGCCACTATACAAGAATATATGTTAAATAATGATATGTACTATGAGGAAAAGTACACAAAAAAACAGTTACTAGAAGTTTTACGCAGTTATTCGATAAAAAAGAAATATTTTTGTGATTCATTGGCTGAAAGCTTGGGACATACGGTGCTAGGTCTTCCTCCTTATCACTGTATGTTTAACCCAATTGAACATATATGGCATCAGCTTAAGTCAGCAGTTCGAAGAAATAATACTTCTCCAACCTTAAGTTCAACTGTGGTAGCTCTTATTCAAACAGAAACTGCAAACATTCCTGATAGCAGCTGGGCCAAGAGTGTTTCTCATATTAAAAATGGATATAGAAAAAATTCCCAATTCATTATCAATTCGGATAACGGCAGTGAAAGTGGAACTGATCTTCGTGAGTAATTTTGTTTAAGAATACCTTTTATCGAGAAACTGAACTATTTATAAAGTATAAAGTTTGACATTTAACATTAATTAGGTATATCATATATTATTATATAATATAATATAATTATATATATATATATATATTATTATGATATATTATATATAAATAAACAATTCTCAATTATATTCAAGCGATTTTTCTTAATAATTATCTTAACCCAACCTTAACCTACCTATAAAACAAAATTTAATGGCTAGGGCAGGTACAACTCTGCGTAGAATCCACCGCCTGCTGATAACTCAACTGGTTGGTGATTTACAACCTTCCTAGATTTCTGGTTCTACTTTAAATAGGATCTTGATGATCATTTGATAGCGAATGAGTTCTCTTCCACTTATAACTTTCCACAACACACTTACATTAAATTCTAGAAAGTGGTATCCCGACCGCAGATGCGAATGTACGTCCTCGGTAGCTCAGTTGGAAGAGCACCTGACTAGTAATCATGTGGACGTGGGTACGATCCCTGCCCGAGGATATCTTTTTCTAGAATTTAAAAATTCTTGTCTGCACGCCGCTAACTCTTTTTCACATTATATATTACAGACACAAAAATGTCCTTAATAAATTTAATGTTTCATTGTTTCACATCAAACCGTTCAAAAGTTATTGACGTAACGGTACCATTCAGATCCTCACTTATAAAAAAACGTTTGAACGAAATTTAAAAAAATAGGATGGTTGAAAAGAGAATTAAATTATCTTTTCAACGATGTGCCACTTGACCCCCCATGCTATTTGAAATTTTCAAGTTGATTTCAAAGAGTAGTATTGGTGATATCATTCAATAGGTTTTTTTTTCATTGTTCTACGCCGAACCGTTCAAAAGTTAACAGGGGTGGGGGACTATTAAAAGCCGCACTGTATAATGAATAGCTATGATTTTTAAAATGAGAAAAACGAACAGTTGGATGATTTTTTTAGATGTTCACGTTTCCGCCGCTGTAACGCGTTATACATCAAACTTACAAAAAAAGTATTCATACAAAAAAATTTAGGAAATTTAGTCTTTTTTAAATTTGTATTTCGAAAAAAAAACCAATTTTTCAATCCAAGATGGTAATCAGATCCCAAACAGTTCTGAAAATACTAATGTTCACTGAGCTTCTGAACAAGAGCACACAAAGATTTAGACAGTACTACTAGAGATTCCGTCATTTTCGGGCGATTCAAAAGGTTTGAAGCTTTCAATAGCTTTTATTATGAAACTTTAAAATAACTTATTTTGACGAGTTCTACATCCTCTTAAAAAATAAATACTAAATTTTAATGAACATTTAAACCGTGGTAAGTGACAGAAGTTCTTACTAGGAAGTGGTACACCTAAGTGGTAACCTCAGCTCTTGATTGAAGATATGGTTCAAGATGTCTGACAAAATAACTCAAAAGATAGGTCTAGTATCTTTGCGAAATCTAAAACGTGCAAATTGGGGCCTGCTAATCAACGATCGAACTACGTAAAATTTCCAATCAAATGCTTTCATGTTTTTTTTTTTATTTGTGTGCAAAGTCCCTAGCAACTTGTAAACAGTTATGATTTCAGTTCAGGTTCAATATATTATGATAGTATTTGTTACTTCAACTAATCACATCATCGACAAATAAATTGGCGAACCAGTCGAGGGACAACAAAATCGACGTACGGAAACACACTGATTACGCACTGTCTAGGTTGATTTGTTGTTCAGGGAATATATTTTTTTAATGCATAATCGCTTGATTCCTGCGATTTGTAGACCGCCACAGAGACAACATTGCATTGCTCAATTGATCAAAAGTTAGGTTGATAGACCGAGAGCCAGCAAAAAAAAAACACGTATGATTAGCTCAAAGCTAAAACTTTTTGAAAAGTAAGCCAGTGTTATAAATAACAGGGCAGCGCAAGTATGGCGGCCCGTAGGTGTAGGCGTTGCGCTGCGTAATTTTTTGAATGTGTAAAAAAAAATATGCCCTTGGGGAATGAGCTCAAAAGCTAATTCTTATTTTTATATTATACATTAGATAGCCAAAGTATGAAGGAGTTGTATGCCATTCCGATGCAGCGTCTCAAACTGTCCGGCATACTCAATTAAAAGTGTCATTTTTCTGGTGCTCTCTTGAAATACGAGCTCAAAGCTCATTTTTTCACCCAATGATAGAAAAAAATGTCTCATCACCGATTATGACTATGCCAGACTGTTTCGGTGTGGCTAAGTACCCGCCATACTGATTCAAAAATGTAAAATGTTACTTACTAACTGATTGACTGATATACGATCAACGCCCAGACCAAACCGTTGGTCCTATGAGCTAAAATTTTGAGCATATTTTTTTATATTCCATTCCTAAAGGGGTGAAAAGGTGGGTGAGAAGGGGGGTGAAAGCGAAAGTACAGTTGATTTTGAAATTCATGGAAAGTAGTATTTGGGCTCTTCCTCACGAATGAAGATAAATAGTTTCAAAGTTTTCGAAAATTCAATCCTAAAGGGGTAAAATGGTCTGTATAGTTGCTTTTCAAGTTGGGGTAATGAAAATTGGTATTTTAAGTCTATGTTACAAATAGAAGAAACTGTAATTCAATGTTTCCAGAAATTCAACCCTCAAAGGGGTGAAATGGGGATGAAAGTTTGTAATGGGGGTTCCATTAGTTTACAAATTAGGGTCATAAAATCAGTGTTTGAGGTATTCGCTGCACGGTATAAAGAAATACAGGTTCCAGTTTATAAATGCAACCCCTAAGGGGGTGACAGTTTGTGTAAGGGTTCCGTTAGTTTTGAAGTTAGGGTCATAAACATTGGTATTTGAGGTCTTTGTTACAAATAAAGAAATAAGTGTTTCAGAATTTTTTGAAATTACGTCCCTAAAGGGGTGAGTGAATTTGTAATAGTCGCCACAAAAAAAAACAAAGTTCAACGCGGACGCTGGTACCAACTATTTATAGTATACCGGGTGACAATGGGACTAGGGTCATGCATATATCTCTTTCACTTATCAACCGATTTGAATGAAATTTTGTACATGGATATGAGACACAATTTCGAATTGATGGAACACCCTGTATGTTTGATGTTTTTCGGATTCTACGGCTAAAATTACATACGACAGTGTAGCCAAATTTTTATTTTACATTTGAAAAAAAAACTCTTTTTTTTTAATCCAGGAGGCCTTGATCGGGTTAATATCTATACTAATTTACATCAGTAACTCATAGTAATAGCCATTCCATCAATAAGATCAATAACAATTCCTACAGCAGGAATTGAAATTTTCTTAATGCATTTTTTTAAATCGTTATTTTCAAATGGTACCCACCGAGGGAGGTCTTGCCATTCGATAGAGAATTTAATTACCAAGTCAACAATATACATTATGTACCACTTTCTTTTTGTTCAAAACTAAAAACGATCGAGGACCCTGATCGATGAGTGGATAAAAAGGAGACACCAACAATATTGGGATCAAACTGACGGGCAAATACACAGCAAAGTCATGGTAGGGCACCCAAACCGGACCCTGACGGCTGACCTTCTGAACCTGAACAGAACGAAGGCACGTATAATAGTAGGTCTGTTGACTGTTCACTGCGGCCTAAGAAAACACCTAAACACCATGGGAGTACGCAGGGAAACCGTGGAGTGTAGGCTATGTGATGAAGAGGAGAAAACAGCCTCTCATATTATCTTCGACTGTGACGCCCTAAGTAGAAAGCGACACAGAACCTTTGGAGAGATCAGCCCGGAAACAGGCATGAATCCAAAGAACCTTATTAACAGGCTACTAAACCTAATTAAAGGCACAAACCTGTTTGAATGAGGAACCACTGACGACAGAGTGATACAATAGACCCCAGCTGGTCGCAGTGTCAAGGGAAGCTAAGTGCCAACCCTGTCTCTGGCTCGTCAGTTTTCAACCAACCAACCAAAAACGATCAATTATTGAATTTGTATAATATTTTATACGATGCCTAAAAATTTCGATGAGTTATCCGTTCAGGTTTAATGAAATGAAAGGTAGCCGTGGAATCATGAAAAACAGTAGGTAACTAATGTCATGTCAAAAGTGAAATACCAATTTTACTTGTCATCTCGTTTCGTTTGAAAAAAGTTTTTTTGAAATGGAAAATAATAATCGTTCTTCAGAAGAACGCTGTCAATGCTAGTATGCTATACGCTGTTCGTTAAATCTCCTTTGCTGACTCATGACTAATTTCCCTGGTAGAAGCGGTAGGGATCACTTCTACAAATGCTAAAACATTGATCTCCGTCACCTCATCAATGATAAAGGTTTCATGGTTGGGAGCTTCTTTTCTGAGTTGTTTCTCCACAACGGGAAAATAGTGAAAACATGAATGTCTGTTGGAATAATTTCAGTATACAAAGTTACTGCGTTCCTCGAATTTTTCTTGCATTCGCCATAAATTAATAGCATGTCCACTTTTTCATCTCTAGTATACATGTTAGTTGAAAAATTTAATGACCTAAAGCACACCAGGTATACGAACTTATCGGGTTATTGATGAACACTAATTTCTTTCTTGTCAAAGTTATTTTTGTTTCCATAGCACACTTATGATTTTTAAAGAATGGGAATAAATCTGAAAAATTGAGTGAGCACTATTCATTTCCGAAACTGAATAGATCTACGTGGAGATGTTTGCGGAATGTATAATGATACATAGCGTTTCATGAACAATTTCAAAGTTTGATTCAGTCCCGAGTGAAGGTTCATTTTGAATGTTGGACTTATGATTTATTGGCTAAATTATTTTACCTTTCGTTTTGATCGTAAAAGTGAAGTTATGAATCTGGTTTTGTTCAATTTTGCTCCACAGCATGCTAGATGGGCGATATACCCCAATTTTCTCGTAATTTTTCGAGAAATAATTAGTGTATTTGAATTGTTATCCATCCGATTTTTGATTCGAAACACCCAAATGGATTCGTCGTGAAAATTAGAATCTAAGGAATGTGTGCCTTAAATATGTTTCAATTTGAAAAACTGAGTTTTTCACAATAAGTGATTTTGGAAATATCAAACCACCTTATACACCTTATACAGGGTGGGGCACCCCAAACGACACGGTTCCTCTAAACCAAACCATTAATTTTTTCGGGAATTTCTCCATTTCATTATATGTGTATTGATTAAGGCTGCAAAAGGAAATTATTTTGGAGTCTACAGGGTGGCTCAAAAAAGTGTGACATATCAAAGTTGTGTTTTTTTAAATGGAACATCCTGTATTCCGTTACACTTTTGAATAGGTCAGGAAAAAATAATATGATTTCATATGAGGTACTATGTACCTAACTATATCGATTTTTTTATGAAAATGCTAGGTACAATTGGAAACTAAATAACATCGAAATGTATAGAAATCATCCCTTCGAATTCTGACCAAGCATAAAAGAGGTTTTGGGCTATCTATTGATTTCGATAAAACCCGTTTCTCAATATTATACAGAATGTTCAAAAATCATTGTAACTTTTTTATAATTTCGGACAAATATAACTTTGTTATTTCAAATAGAACACCCTGTATTTTTTGGTCTGAACAATATAAAATTCAATTATCTTTCATTTCATATTGGGGTTCCCTATACCTAACCTTATTAGTTTTTCAGATATTGGCTTTTTCAAATAGTAGTTCTAATTTCAATGCATTCTTTGAATCAAGATAGCTTTGAAACGACATTTATTCAACTTGTTGAAAGAAATCTTTTTGACATTTATTGTGTTTTACGCTATTCAAAACATTCACTGAATTATTAGCGACGAAAATGAAAACTTATCCCATTCAAGAGCGGATAGATATGATTTTAGCGATTGGTGAGTGTTTAGAGAATTGCCTTTTGGCGTCGAGGGTGTATGCCCAAAAATATCCAGACCGGAATCATCCAAACAAGTTGGTTTTCGAACGATTGCCACATCAATTTCGTAGGACTGGAAGTGTAGCTTATGAAAAGGCAAATAGACCAAAACCTATCATTGGAAATGAGGAAAATGAATTTCTTATTATGGGATCAATCATAGAAAACCCTCATACGAGTCAACATAAGATCGAGAAAGATACAAGGATAAGCAGGCGGAGCATTTCTAGGGTAATAAAAAATTACAAATTTCTCCCGCACCGTATTCAGATGCACCAGGAATTATATGAAATAGACTTCCATCGACGAATCGAGTTTTGTCTATTGGTTCTGGACAAGTTTAGTGAGGATGAACATTTTTTTGATTCCATTTTATTTTCTGATTAATCTACTTTTCATAACAATGGCTTAGTGAACAGACACAACTTCCATTATTATAGTGATGTGAATCCTCATTTTTCCGCACTCTGGATCACCAAAATAGATGGTCTGTTAACGTGTGGGGAGGAATTATAGGTACACAAGTTATAGGACCATACTTTTTTTATGGAAACTTGAATGGTCAAAATTTTTTACCATTTTCACGAGATGATCTGCTTGTGCTTCTGGAGAATGTGCCGCTAAATATCAGACAACGGATGTGGTTACAAATGGATGGAGCTCCGGCATATTTCAAATTCAGTGTCAGACAGTTTTTGAATATGTGCTTTCCGGATAAATGGATTGGTAGGGGAGGACCACAAAATTGGCCAGCGAGATCACCAGATTTGATTTGACTTGCCTCGATTTTTTCCTATGGGGATACTTGAAGAATGAGGTTGACGACACTCCTCCAACCACACTGGAAAATATGGTGGAGAGAATAAGGGCTGCTTTTCGAAGAGTGACGCCTCAAATTTTATTAAATGTTAAGAAGTCTTTCATAGAGAGAGTGGCTCTTTGTATTCAACAGGATGGTCGTCATTTCGAGCACCTACTGTTGTTTCAGTTGAATAATGAAAAAAAATTGTATAGTCTGTTTAATGAACTACTGTCAGAATATGAATGTAAATGATAACTTCATTTTAGTGAAAGTAAATATTTTGATGAAGTGGAGATAACAACTGTCAATGAGAATTCTGTGAGCAAATCAAATAAATGTCGTTTCAAAGCTATCTTGATTCAAAGAATGCATTGAAATAAGAACTACTATTTGAACAAGCCAATATCTGAAAAACTATTTAGGTCAGGTATAGAGAACCCCAATATGAAATGAGAGATAATTGAATTTTATATTGGTCATACCAAAAAAATACAGGGTGTTCTATTTGAAATAACAAAGTTATCTTTGTCCGAAGTTATAAAAAAGTTACAATGATTTTTGAATTCTGTATAATATTGAGAAACGGGTTTTATCGAAATCAATAGCCCAAAACCTCCTCTATGCTTGGTCAGAATTCGAAGGGATGATTTCTATACATTTCGATGCTATTTAGTTTCCAATTGTACCTAGCATTTTCATAAAAAAATCAATAACTCGAGAACGGTTATAGTTAGGTACATAGTACCTCATATGAAATCATATTATTTTTTCCTGACCTATTCAAAAATGTAACGAAATACAGGGTGTTCCATTTAAAAAACCACAACTATGATATGTCACACTTTTTTGAGCCACCCTGTAGACTCCAAAATAATTTCCTTTTGCAGCCTCAATCAATATACATATAATGAAATGGAGAAATTCCCGAAAAAATTAATGGTTTGGTTTACAGGAACCGTGTTGTATGGGGTGCCCCACCCTGTATAATATAAAAAAAACTTTCTTTTCAGTTCAACTCAAGGCCAATTTCCTTCGATTTTGAAATAATGTACTGAAAGGGTGTTCCATTTAAAAAACCACAACTATGATATGTCACACTTTTTTGAGCCACCCTGTAGACTCCAAAATAATTTCCTTTTGCAGCCTTAATCAATATACATATAATGAAATGGAGAAATTCCCGAAAAAATTAATGGTTTGGTTTACAGGGACCGTGTTGTATGGGGTGCCCCACCCTGTATAATATAAAAAAAACTTTCTTTTCAGTTCAACTCAAGGCCAATTTCCTTCGATTTTGAAATAATATACTGAAAGGTCTGAAAAACTACATAAACAACAAAGACCCTGGATAAGCATCTGAACTCTGAAAGTGCCTTTGAGAAATCAACAATTACAATCATCAATTCCTATTTCTAACCTTTTATACGAACCGATATGTGTACGTGGACATAATTTTACATAATCTAATAAAGATGACTGTTATAATTATTGTATGGAAATTTGATTGAATTGAAATGAATGAAGAAGCACGTATGCTGTTTTTTACGAATTATTCCATAAAAAACCCACACCTTTGATTTCATTTCTGAATTATGATATACAGTGCTCGTCTAAAGTCCGTTCCCCCCCCCTACTAATTTTTTAACCACCTGGTATATCGCAACGAAATTTGGAGGGCTTAAATAGGAGATAAAAACCTACTTTTTTATGGAAAAATCCCAGCTAAAAGTTTTAAAATGGCGGCTGAGCGCCATCTTCAATAATTTTTTCAAAAAGAACACCCCGTATATCATTCCATTTCCGAAATCTGCTCATAATTCTCAACAGGTCTCTCTAATACACTTTACTCCTAAATTCAATTGTTTTCAAAAAAGTGGCATTCCGGTTGAAAATAAAGTATGGATTTTGGCCACTTCCGGTAAAACATTTTGCTAACTAAACGTTGTTATTAATTTGTAGCTGAATCTTTTAATGAATTCGACTAAGAGGCGTAAGGATAAACAGTACCGAAGCCTATGAATGTGTTCTGTAAATTCACAATCAAAACAAATTAGTTAGCTAAAAAATTATAATTTATTTTTGAATAACACTTTTATTTAATCCCAATAATTATTTCATCAAGTGTTCAATGTGGCTCCCTATTAATTCTTGACAATAAAGTGGCCTATTATAAATAGCTTCTCTCACGTTGATGATAGTCTGTTCTTTTTTTTTCACATCTATCTATTATTCTGCGTTCCAACTCTTCTATTTTTTGGCATTCAGTGGCGTAGATTTTTGACTTCAGATACCCCCAGAAGAAAAAATCTAGAGGTGTGAGATCCGGAGATCTTGGTGGCCATTCTGTACTTACCCTGAGAACTATCCATCGCCCAGGAAAGTTTGTATCGAGGAACTCTCTAGCCATGCGATCGAAATGGCGAGGTGCCCCATCCTGCTGAAATATGATTTCACGATTTTCAAACTCTTCGTGATTGTTTAATACAATTTGTCTTATTCGAGGTTCAATTTCGGTTTCTAAAAGATTTCTGTAAAGAACTCCTGTAAGATTGCCTCTAATGAAAATCGGTCCAACAACGCGATTGCCCAAAATCCCCGCCCAAACTTTCACCTTTTTAGGAAACTGGGTATGTCCCTCTCTAAAAATATGCGGATTAGTATCGCTCCAGTATCGTACATTCTGTTTGTTTACTTTTCCATTAAGAAAAAACGTGCATTCGTCTGCGAAACATACACGTTATAGGAAGCTCCGTTCTCCTTCAATTGTTCTTGTTAACCACTCACAAAATTCAATTCTCCGATCTGGATCATCCTCCGTGAGAGCATGCAGGATTTTCATTTTATAGGGATGAAACTTTTCTTTTTTAGGACTCTTTGGACACTTTTTGAAATTACTCCACAGGATTCAGCAACTGCAGACGTCCACTGAGTCGGATTGATTACCATTTCAGCAACAATTTCTACCTTTTTTCTTCTGAAAGAGGCGGTCTTCCTGATCTTGGAGCATCTTTCAGCCAGATGCTTTGAGCTTATTTAAAAGTTTGCGCAAATATGACCTCGAAATAGGATTCTCGGGAAATCTATCATTCATACGGACTGCTAGATGATAATTTCTTCCAGCTTCTCCAAATATCAAAACTGCTTCAAATTTATCGTCTAAACTACGAGCCATGATCACACTTTTCATAAAAGGATTTAGGCGCTCAACGGACTAGTTGACAGTTAGCAGTTCAGTTTGACAGTAAACAAGATATTATCGCGACAACGATTTTTTGTAATGCAAACTTGATTGAAAGCAACATTAGTGTTATTGGTTGGGTTTGAAATGACCAAAATGTCACTTTTCAAACGTTAATATTCCGAAAACAATTGAATTAAGGAGTAAAGTGTATTGGAGAAAACTGTTGAGAATTATGAGCAGATTTCGAAAATGGAATAACATACGGGGTGTTCTATTAAAAAAAATTATCGAAGATGGCGCTCAGTCGCCATTTTAAAACTTTTAGCTGTATTCCGTTGCGATATACCAGGTGGTTCAAAAATTAGTAGGGGGGGAACGGACTTTAGACGAGCACTGTATAATTATATGCGAGCCATTGTCCCTTGAAACATATTCCTCTTTATGGCCACATTGATTGAAGAAACATTTTACAATTGGTAAATTAATGTTTTCGATTTTGTTCTCTACATATTCGAGTTCAGTTCCAGAATAATTTGAATGTTTCCAAAGAGATATAATATTGCTTCTCATTCATTTTTACAAGCTTTTACTTAGTTTCACCTGTCCCGATGTTTATCATCAAATCTTGCAAGTTAAATTTGACCCACTTCTAGTTGTTCTATTAACGTGAAATTTGGCAGGTGTTCCTAGTTCCCGTGACTATGTATTATGCATTTGTTAGAGAAAAAAAAACAAAATGGCGGATCCAAGATGGCGGACGAGATTTGTGTTTATGGTCCGATTCGATTCAAAATTGGTATGTGGGGGTTTTCAGGGTCCAGGATTATGAATTTTCTGACGAAATTCATAAAATTAAATGGCGGCTTCAAGATGTCCGACGATTTCTGTGATTATGGTCCGATTCTATTCAAAATTGGTATGGGGGGGTTTTCGGGGTCGGAGATTATGAATTCACAAATTCAAGATGGCGGCTCCAAGATGGCGAACGAGTTTTGTAATTAATGTCCGATTCGATTCAAAATTGGTATGTGGGTGTTAGGGGTACTTACTAAAAAGCACAAAATAAAATAATTAATAAAAAAACCTTTTTAAAAACAAGCTTTTATTCAAATACCCTAAAAAGTACAAAATAATTGCTTTGGATGTGTGACGTAGGTTATTCCGTGAGTTATAGATTCAAAAGCTTGTCGCATCTGTATTCGAAATGAAAACTTTGCGCGACAAGCTCTTGAATCTATAACTCACGGAATAACCTACGTCACACATCCAAAGCAATTATTTTGTACTTTTTAGGGTATTTGAATAAAAGCTTGTTTTTAAAAAGGTTTTTTTTATTAATTATTTTTTACAAGCTTTTATTTAGTTTCACTTGTTAGTTCGTTCATTCGTTCATTAGTTAGGGTCAAATCTTGCAAGTGAATTTTGAGCGACTTTTAGTGGTCCGAATAATTGGGAATTTGGCAGGTGTTCATAATTCCGGTGACAATGCATTATGGAATTTTTGTTAGAGAAAAAAACAAAATGGCGGCTCCAAGATGGCGGGCGAGTTTTGTGATTATGGTCCAATTCGATGCAAAATTGGTATGCGGGGGTTTTCCGGGTCGAAAATAATGATTTTTTTGTAAAGATTCATAAATTCAAGATGGCGTCCCCAGGATGGAGGACGAGTTTTGTGATTATGGTCATATTTTATTCAAAATTGGTATGTGGGTGTTTTCAGGTTCGGAGGTTATGAACTTTCTGTCAAAATCTATGAATTCAAGATGGCGGACGAGTTTTGTGATTATGGTCAGATTCTATTCAAAATTGGTGTGTGGGAGTTTTTGGGGTCGGAGATCATGATTTTTTCAGCTCAAAACTTACAGGGAAGAGACCTTGTAATAACGATGCTGTATTAGAAATGAACAGATTAAGGCAAACTAACTAAAAAGCAAAAAATAAAATAACTAATAAAAAATATTTTTAAAGACAAGCTTTCATTTAAGCCGTGTACTAAAACGTATTTAATAAGTTTTAGTCATCGCTATTTTCATCATCATTTTCATCATTATTTTTTGTTGATTTATTTGGTTTCAAAAACATTGTCTTGCAAATTGTCATAAAATTAATTCATCGACAAGTTGTTACTTACCAACCAATCATTGTTCAATGAAATTAATTGGTACCTACTTTTATGAATACTTCGCGCGACAAGCTTTTTGAAACCAAATAATTCAACAAAAAATAATTAAATCATTGTCAGCGATGACTAAAACTTATTTTATACGTTTTTGTACACGGCTTCAATAAAAGCTTGCCTTCAAAAATGTGTTTTATTGGTTGTGAGACTTTCTCATTTCAGTTTCCTCCCTCCCGGCTAAGTATAAAATGAAAACTGAGAATATCGTGATAATAATTTCGCTTCATCAAAGTCAACAAATGATTCGTATCTGCAAACGGAAATGAATGAACGTTTCATCTGTCTTCCGATATACAGCATTTTTTGCAATTGAGGATAGATGGATAGGGCGTAAGAATCCTTTCATATATTTGACTGCAAGGTGGCCTGATTTGATTCTGCTTGATTTTTATGGGTATTGTTCAAAGAGGTAAATGAAGACCAATAAATTGGCAGGAGCTACGAAAAAGAATAATGTAGGCTTAGTTGTTGATGAAGATTTCATTCTTTTTTTAAGGAAATGAAAATCAATATTATACATTGTAGACATCACCCTGTTAATTTTCAGTTTCGTATTCGAGTTCAATGGGATATTCGCATTCATTAATAAAATCTTTTTACCAAAAAATAAAACCGACGAAAAAAGAAACTGAAAGAATAAAATAAAATGAACCTTTTTAGTCTTAATAACTAAGCTAAACTAATGTAAGTAACTAATTTCGAGTCGGCGCCAAACAAACAATCAACGAAGATCATTATAAAGTAATTTAATGATCTTCGTTTACGTCCATACCATCGTGAGCTCAATCCTATCGAGCTCATATGGGCTCAAGTGAAAGGAGACGTTGCTAGGAACAACACTACTTTTGAATTGGATGATGTACGTCAGCTTCTTCTAGCATCGTTCTCCGAAGTGACAAGCGACAATTGGAAAAATGCCGTAAATCATGTATTAACAGAAGAACAGAAGATGTGGGATCTTGACAATTTAATTGACCAAACTGTGGAATCTCTAGTAATTTCTAGTAATTTCAATAGGTAGGTAGGTACCGAAAATTCATCTGATTCGGATACCGTTGATGACTGTGAAAGGGACATTTAGGTAAGTAACTACATTCATTTATTACCATCACTATTTGCAACTAAACCATTTTAGGTGAGCTGCCGAAGTCGCACACAGGACGCAGTTATAAAAGTGTAACTTTGATACATCCAGAAATCGAATTTTCAATTGTTACTCTAAATTTAATATTACTATAAACATGTATTGTTTCTTGGAAAGTTTTATAAATAAATATTAAAGCATTGTTTACCGAACGCCCGTCACTGATCAGTACTTTTACCATCGATGCTTTGTAATAATTTCATCGTTCTATTGTTATTAGAGATAAAACAGAGTGGACTAGAAAAGTAAACTCGAAAACACATGAAGTCTTAGCAAAACGTGTTTGTTGCCATGAAATTTATTTGAGCCGACGGTAAACAACTTTTCGCAGATTTGCGTTTATAATGAGGGTGTTTAGCTGCCAGTGAAAAAAGGACAGAGTATAGTTGATCTCTCAAATAAACTTCCCACCAAGTCTGTATCTGTCATGGTTTATATGCCTTTGTTTATAAAAAAATCCGTTATCTACTTCTTAGAGTGCTTATATCTTCTCAACTATGAAAGTTAGCCCTTTTGTACTTCACGAATTCTGTAGGCTAGTATTTGAATCATTCAAAAATGTGTTTCAGTCATTAACATTAATGGTTAAATAATGTCAACTTCATTATGTATTCTAGCGGTGTTTAATCACATATTTGTTGATGAATACTCAAGATATACAGTTTTTTTCATCATTCATTATCTGATTTTTCAACTATATTTATAAAAAATTATATACCGTAATTTTAAAAAAATCTATAAAAAATATTTAAAAAAAATGTTGCATACGATTGATTGTTTTTGTAATTTTTAGTAGTTTCAGAAAAATAATATAATGATATTTGGAATTCGTTTATAAGAAATTGTTAACTTAATAAACAATTAGATTTTTTATATTCTTTTTTAAAAAAAATTAACTTTTATTTAAATAATGGAAATGTAAAAAAAAAATATAAACAATAAGAAAATTTTCTTTTGTTAAATAATTATTTCTCTAGACAACAAAATGGCAACAAAAAAAAAAAAAAAATTAAACTATAATTTTTTGAAAATAAATGTCCTAAAAAATGTTTTTCGAATGTAATTAAATGCCTTCGTTTGATGCAAAACAGCAATAGAAAAATATATAAATGATTTTTTTTTGTTTTCAATTTTTTGTTAATTTTAATTATATTAAACAAAATAAACAACTTTTAAAAGCTTTTATAAACTGATTTTGTTAAATATATATATATATATATATATATATATATATATATATATATATATATATATATCCAAGGAACAAACAGTTTTTAGAGCTATTAATTAAACATTCATGCCGTTTTTATGAAAACCGAGGTCCGAAAAATAAGGACTAATTAAGAAATGCCTAACTTGTTGAAAAATGAACTCAATGTTTTTTCCAACGTGACCTTGTTCTTTCAAGTGTTAAAAACACACCATAGTTCATTCAAATTTTTAAATTGATATGTAATACTGTAGTGGCCGCGCGGAGCCCTATTTTCAGCGTTAAATTAAAATACGAAGAAATGATTAGAGTAAAATTACATAAAAATGCAACGTAAAATCTCCAGCGATAAACAATAACATTCTAAAAATGCGTTCTCCGCACGACGTGCGCCCTCACGTGTGTGCCCGTTCGGGTAGCTGTCTCGCTGATATTGACTTCGAGAACGCTCGGCAATTTCCGGCAAAGGGACGCGCCGCCGCCGCGCACCCCGCTGCCATCATTGCTTTACGTAATTAATTTACTTGTTTCTTTGGTGCCGACTCAAAATTAGTTACTTAATTTTGGAGACTAAAAAGGTTAAGACTGAAAAGGTTCATTTTATTTTTTGCTTTTCAGTTTCTTTTTCCGTCGGTTTAACTTTTGTTAAAAAGTTTTTATTCTATTGCTACATATAATTTTTTCACAGCATACCAAGTTCAACTTGAATAATTTTCAAGTATAACTCCGGAGAATAATTTCTGAAGATTGGATTAGCAAGAACTTTAGGTCTATTGATTTGGAAACTCGAAAATTCAGAGCCACTTTGCATCTAGTAGGTATAACATATTCTTCTTAGCAAAAATATCCAATCAGGAACATTTTCAGCCCTTCCAGCAGATTAATGTATTACATCTCAACTGGTATTTTCAGATTTCACAAAATTTGAATTTTGCAAAAAATGGTACCTAAGGTTAGGAAAATGCGATATAAGGTTCATTTTATTTTTTGCTTTTCAGTTTCTTTTTCCGTCGGTTTATTTTTTTGTTAAAAAGTTTTTATTCTATTTCTACATATAATTTTTTCACAGCATAGCAAGAGCAACTTGAATAATTTTCAAGTATAACTCCGGAGAATAATTTTTGAAGATTGGATTAGCAAGAACTTTAGGTCTATTGATTTAGAAACTCGAAAATTCAGAACCACTTTGCATCTAGTATGACATATTCTTCTTAGCAAAAATATCCAATCAGGAACATTTTCAACCCTTCCAGCAGATGAATGTATTGCATCTCAACTGGTATTTTCAGATTTCACAAAATTTGAATTTTACGAAAAATTATACCTAAGGTTAGGAAAATGCGAAAAAATCAAAGTTGTCCTAATTGATTCAAATTCGGTAGGTGAATAGGAAAAATGGACAACTTTTTCATTTAATATTTTTTGAAACATTGAGAAATGACCTAAATTCGTGTATTATTTTAAACGTCATTTTGCAGTATTTTCTGTGTATTCTCTCAGTTTGAAATTCACCAGAAATCACAATAATGAACAACTGTTCATCATTTCAGAGTTCTTCTCGAACAATTCCACGCGAACAGTTATCATTATTGTGCAAAGTTGTGTTTTTTTTCAAGAGCTCGCGAGGCCCAGGTTCTTTGCCGTATGCATTGCACAATGTTGAGTACCCTTATACTTCATGCATTCTGCTTGTCTACCTGTTCACCTTGACTCACAAATCTAGATGTCTAAAACAGCTACGGGTGAATTAATGCATAAATCAAATGCGACAAGAGCTACTCAGAGATTTTCATCAGTGAATCTCAAATAAGCAAGTCGACACATTTTCCTTTATATGTGTAAAATTTTCTGTAGTAAGTGATCAACCAGAAAAATATATTTCTTCTACGACTGTCAATAAATGCCCTTAATAAACGTTCAATAATTATTTGTAAATGTAGTAGGTACATTGTAATACTCCTTTTCCACTAGTTCATATAAAAATAATACCAACGAGAATCTTATGGTGAAATCACCAAAAATGTAGGCAAAGATAGATAGATAGATATTTTATTTGACCACATTATGTGTAAACATTTGCAGCAAGTCTCAATATAATACAAAATACAATATGCACAAGCACGTACCCAGAATATTGGTCGGGGGGTCCAGGTCCAGGCAAATGATTAAAGTATCGCGTAAACGGATATGTAAAAAAAATGTAGAAGTAGTCCATATTACTCAAAGTGGAGTGGATAGAAAAATAGAATCAATGGGGGGGGCTCCAAGTAAATCTCCACGAAAACAATATATATGTAGTTTACTTTATTTCCAAAGTGTATGCATTTCGGAAGTTTATACTTCCATCATCAGTACGAATACAAAGAGTTTACCAAATGGTCACCATAAATAAAATAACAAACAAATGGACCAAGGACAAATTTCGTCATCTACACTTTATATACATACAGTGTCACACATAAAGTTCGCAACATATGAAAGTTTTTTTTAATAATAGATATAATGAAAATTTTACCATGCAGTTAGTTTGTACTTGAAAAATTAGTAAAAAACAGCCTCTTTCCTTTAGTCATGTGCTCCTCTAAACCTGTCAAATTTGACATTTTTTCCGAAAATCCTCAAAAAATCAGGTATTTTTGGAAATTTCGAAAAATGCCAAAGAAACAAGTTGCTCGGTTTCCAATTTTATACTTTTGGACTCTCTACTGTCACTTCGTTTTTTCAATTTTTTTTTTAATTTTCGAATCTTTCGCTCTACCGATTCGAACGAAACATGATTCAAATTTCATAATTTTGATGAATACGAGACTTCAATGTCATATCTGGCCCAGAAAATACCCACATTGGCCTGTTACCAGAAAAAAAAATAAATGCACCTCCAGAAATTCGTCTTTGTTGTTGCAAAGTTCATCTAGTTTTTTCATTTCATTGTGAAACTGATTCGGATTTTCATTGTATGGACGTTAATATGTTAGTAATCGAATAAACGAATTTCTCTTCATTTCGTATTTCTTTTTTTAACAGATTTGTATCCCGTTAGTGTTGATGTAGTTTACACCCAACAGTGTGACTGTTGGATGTAAACTGTTAGATGTAATTTTCGAGCAAATAATTTTTTTTCGCAACATTTTTTTGAATTAATTTCACAACTCTCATATTCTTCATTTTTACCATTAGATGTGTAAAAAACATTAAACCAAAATAACTATAACCAAATTCACAACAAAACGTAACATTCATTGATTTATCTCAATAATCTTATAAAGAACCCGAATTCAACATTCAGTATGCCGTCCTTCCAGTTCTATACAAATTATAGTCCTTTTATTCACAGATTTTGTGGCATTTTTAATAAATAGGGGATTTATGTTAGCACAACACTCCCGAATGGTATTCTCTAAATGTTCTTTGTTTGCAAATGGTCTGTGCTTATACACTTTTTGTTTCAGATAACCCCATAGAAAAAAGTCCATTGGAGATAAGTCCGGTAATATTGGTGGCCAATAATCTTCCCAATCTCGTCCTATCACTTTGCCCCTAAACATCTGACTGAGACACTGTTTCACTTCTACCGTTTGGTGGATCGTGCCCCGTCAAGCTGATACCATAAATTTCGTCTAACTCTTAGAGGCAGATTATCCAAAACTTCAGACAACTGATTCATAATCAAATGTTCTCTAAATAAATATGGTTATATAATCAACCACACCACACATTTGTCTTGAATGAATATTGATCACGGCATTCTATTACAAAATTTGGATTATTGTTGGACCACCAGCGACAATTTTGGGAACTAACTGTTCCGTTCGACGTGAAAGTTGCCTCGTCTGTCCATAAAATACTGTAGGGAAATGTGATATCATTTTATCTCTCACCTTGGAACCAAAATGAAAATCCTACTCGAATATCGAAATCTCTATCTTTAAGGTAGTTCCGCCACGAGACAGTTGAATTAGGAAATTATTAAAATTTGGCATACGTATTGTTTAACATGTGAACAACACCTCTATAAAATTTTAACAAGTTTCACCATCCCGAACCCGAGATATATATAATTGAAGTTGACTCAATTAACACGTAACATATGGACCATGCATAGGCAAACAGCACATTAATAATAATAATAAGGGGGGGGAGGAGGGGCCGGGTCTGATTTTTTTTTTGCTGAGCTTTTCGGGGACATTAATTTTTTGAGTCGCCGACTTTCTATAACGAAGAAATTTTCTAGAGTCGATTAGGGGAAGGGGGGCAAGTGCCCCCCCTCAAAAAAAATTTTTTTTCGCGTTTCAGATCGAAAAGTCTTTTGAAATTTTTCGATTCCGTCGAAAATAATTTCCTAATTCAACTGTCTCGTGGCGGAACTACCTTAAGAGTGTGTATGAACTGGCTTATAGGAATGGAAATTATTTTTGTGCAAAATTCTTCTCACAGTTTCTCTGCCAACCCCTGTATTTTCACTAATACTCCTAATATTAGTTTTTCCGCTCCAACAACGCTCAAACAAACATTGAGTTGTTCTTCTTCATTATACCTTATTGGATTATGTGGTTTCTTGAAACGATTGTCCACAGAGCCAGTTTCTTTGAATGTTTTCAATATCTTTCCCACGGTACTTAAGTGAATATTTCTTCCTGGATGCCGGTGATTGAAAATACAAGCAACATTTCGATATGGCACATTCTCACCACATAAAAGAACGATTTCCACTTTGTCTTGGGTGGATAACATTGTACATAAAACGAGAATTTGTACACAAAACAACTCGATTTATTAAACGCAATAATTTGACATTAATCAAAACTAATGATTTGTTTCAAATGCCTACTAAGGGAAAATTTTATTACGATTCGATCAATATTTTCTTCCCGAGATGTTGCATTAGTCTTGTATTGTTTAAAATCACGAAATTTCATATCATGTTTAGTACAGATCGCTAGAACGAAAGTATTTTGAATAGTTATGAAACTGTAGGTCATTGTTTAGTTTACAGAAAAGTATGATATTTCGGGTTTGTTTGTAACTGAATTATTGGTCAGAAAAATAATCAAACTGGATAAAAATTTATCAAAAAAAGAAATACAAGTGTAATAAGAATAAAGAGAAATTCTTTTATTCGATTACTGATATATTAACGTCCATACATTGAAAATACGAATCAGTTTCACAATGAAATGAAAAACTAGACGAATTTCTGGAGGTGCATTTTTTTTCTGGTAACAGGCCAATGTGGGTATTTCCTGGGAAAGATATGAAATTAAAGTCTCGTATTCATCAAAATTATGAAATTTGAATCATGTTTCGTTCGAATTAGAGCAAAAGATTCGAAAAAAAATTGGAGTCCAAATTTGAAGCAAAGATATAAAATTGGAAACTGAGCAACTTTTTTTGGCATTTTTCGAAATTTACAAAAAAACTGATTTTTTTAGAATATTTGGAAAAAATGTTTAATTTGACAGGTTTAGAGTAGCACATGACAAAAGGAAAGAGGATGTTTTTTACTAATTTTTCAAGCACAAACTAACTGCGAAGTCAAATTTCCATTATATCTATTAATTAAAAAAACTTCCATATGTTGCGAACTTTATGTGTGACATGTATATATGTTATTATTATTATATTATCTAATGATAAAAATGTGAAAAAAAGCCACCGTTATACACAAATTAAGAGATAATACCATAATAACATATATATAAAGTGTAGATGACGAAATTTGTCCTTTGTCCATGTTTGTTATTTTATTTATGGTGACCATTTGTTAAACTCTTTGTATTCGTGCTAATGATGGAAGTATAAACTTCCGAAATGCATACAATTTGTAAATAAAGTAAGGTACATAGATATTGTTATCGTGGAGATTGACTTGGAGTTTCTTCCCATTTGGATACGTAAAAGTTTCTCGGAAATAAAATGCAAATCAATTTTCTCAAGTTATTCAATAATTCATCAATTCGAAGACATACGCCGCACAGTGGAGTATTTGAAGCAAAAACCTGGTCAAAAGTGTAAAAGTTAAAAATTGCTCAACAATAGGCGAGATCACTAATTTCTGGAACATATACCACAATGTCCAGAGCGATGGGAAAAAGTGGTTAGATTTTTCTTAATTGTTTTTTTCGTAGTAGTTTTTTCAAAAAAAAACAAAGAAATTTTCCTGTTTGAACACCGCGGAAACCGCGCCAGGTTGTGACGTAACAAGTTCAGATCTATCGCCGATTGCCGAGAGCGCAATATAAGCGTTATTCATATTTTTTACAATTTGAGCAGGCCGAAAAAATAATGACATAGCACTAGGTATTCATATTATTCAAGAATAACTAAATCAAGAACAGCTATCAAATGAAAAGTCTTAATTTCAATATAACACGCTGACACACGTTCTGTTTGATTCATAGGCTGAACAGAATAACATGTCCTCAGAAATTCCGCAAAATAGTGACACTGGCAACCCGGGAAAATGCCAAATCAATGGACTTATGACTTATGACATCAAAGCAGCAATAACGCTGTGTTTGAATGTCTCACAGAATGTGAGGGTTTTAGAGCAGCGTTTAGTCGAATATTACACAATATCTTCTAGGAAAACTATGCATACATAATATTTTATCACTATATTTCAACTTCGAGCACATATGAAGCAAATTTGTGAGTTTGTGATTTTGTTTATTGTAAAAAGTGCATTTTATCATTACTGACTAACTGGTGCATGGATGCATGAATGATATCATTTCCAGGAGCATAAGTAACATCCGGAAGCTTTAGTTAAAGAACAGGTTTCTTTGTGAGTGGACGTGCTATTTGATTACGTTTCAGCCCTACATTTTTACTGGCACATTACAGGTTTTTCGTTTTTCAACTTCTGAAAATGGAAAAAGGATTAAGTAGACTAGCTTTGTACGAACTGGAAAAGGAGTCTGCTGAAAAATTAAATGATGGAAAGCTCTTTGAAGAAGATGCCGGAGATCAGAGTTCAGGAAAATCAGATTGAAAAAGTTAATATATACCGGGTGACCCGGAACCAATTCACCCCCCTGTATCTTCGTTGTTATTTAATATGGATGTTTCAAATTCAGTACTTCGATTTGATGTTATGAATGTACAATTTAGCAAGTATCAAACCAAATATGACACTTCCGGTTTGACCGGAAGCACATCCAATTTTTATATTTCAAATGTAAAGTATATATTTTTTTTGAAAATAACGATTTGGTATAAAATTACTTTTACAATGCTATATCACAATCATATTTCCAATTCACAATCTGCTGATATAATTGAGATTTTATAAAAAATTACTTTTTGTATTCCCCTCGTAACGGAACATTTTCATGAAAGGATGCTATGGAAGATTGAACAATATCATGTAAGTAATAATAATTCATGGCCAACTTTTTACACAATATGTTTTATGCAGACTAACTATTTTTACAATTTTAGTTTTTCCTTTTTTCAACATCAATACACTCATTTCTTTTAAATGCTAACATAGGATTGATTTGTTGAAAATATAAACAGGATGTTCATAAAATCAGATGTGGAATCATCTGCGACTGAAAGATAAACTTTAGTCACTATCTTCCATCGTCAAGATAACCTCTTGTGGGGTATTCATGTTGAAAAGGGAAACATTCTCAATTGAAAATTGATAGAAAGATTTTTCGTAATCGAAATCCACGATTAAATGAAGTTATTTTGAATATCTAACAGAAAACAACTATTCGGCAAAGCACGCTGGACATTGAACTACTCGATAGATATTCTGAAAGGTTCTAACTCAAAGAAATCTGAATTGAATTCGATTTTCATTCAGATATTATTTGATTTCTATTCAGTCTTAATTAGAATCATAAAGATGAATGAGGCAAGAAGAATGTTTTCCAAAGAGTATCAGAAATCATTCGTAACATTGACGCAGAGACTGATTCACTAGGTTTCAATCATTTTGTCGACGAATCTATTTCAGCTTCACGATCTCAGGAAGACCGGAAGAATGGAAACACATTTCAAGAAGCAATCTCTTTGCAAAGATGGAAAGTTAGAATCATTTCTTTTGAGAGACACTTTGAAATTAGTGTTTTCTGACATTAAAACCTGTCATGGGGTATGATAGATTGATTTGTTGAAAATATAAACAGGATGTTCATAAAATCAGATGTGGAATCATCTGCGACTGAAAGATAAACTTTAGTCACTATCTTCCATCGTCAATTGAGAATGTTTCCCTTTTCAACATGAATACCCCACAAGAGGTTATCTTGACGATGGAAGATAGTGACTAAAGTTTATCTTTCAGTCGCAGATGATTCCACATCTGATTTTATGAACATCCTGTTTATATTTTCAACAAATCAATCTATCATACCCATGACAGGTTTTAATGTCAGAAAACACTAATTTCAAAGTGTCTCTCCAAAAGAAATGATTCTAACTTTTTCCATCTTTGCAAAGTGAGATTGCTTCTTGAAAATGTGTTTCCCATTTCTTCCGGTCTTCCTGATGATCGTGGAAGCGTGAAATAGATTTTCGTCGACAAAAATGTATTAGGATAATAAATTTAGTGAGAATCGATTTTCGAAGACAAAAATGTTTTGAATACTTAGGCCTTTTCCTAATTAAGACTGGAATAGAAAATCAAATAACTATCTGAATGAAAATGCGAATTTTCAATTTCAGATTTTTTCTTTTGAGTTAGGGCCTTTTCAGAATATCTATCAGATGTAGTTCAATGTCCAGCGTGGCTTTAGCCGGGGAAGTAGTTTTTTTTTGTTAGATATTCACAAAAAATAACTTCATTTTAATCGTGGATTTTTCGATTCACAGAAAAATCTTTCTATCAATTTTCAATTGAGAATGTTTCCCTTTTCAGCTAACATAGGAATTTTTTAAGTTGGTTAGAAACTCCGATACATATAGAAATACAAATACTGAAAAAACCTCCATATTTTTGTTTCATATTTGTTAGTTGGCTATGGAATTAAATTTGTTGAATGGTTCTGTCATTGTGTTTATGCCAAATTGTTGACATTTCGAATGTTCTGAATTTTCTAAGAAATTGTGAAATGAACAACTACTACCGATTCACCCAAACTGAAAAAGTTGATATGCTGTTGATTTATGGAGAAGCAAGGAAAAATTCCTGTTTAGCCTTGCGTCTGTACCAGGAGAAATATCCTAACCGTCCGCAACCTAGTAGTAGAAACTATTTTGCAATATTGGAGTCACAGTTCAGGAAAGAACGGAATAATCATGATTGGGAACATGTTATTGTAAGCGAAGATAAGGAGATCACTGTTCTAGCCGCGGTTGAAATTGATCCAAATACATCATTAAGGCAGATCGAATATGAGGTCGGGGTACCTAGAGAAACAGCAAGAAAAATTTTGAAAAAACACCAGTATCGTTCATTCAAATATCAAATTCATCAATATTTGTATGAAAATGATGCGCAGAGGAGGATTGTGTATTGTAACTGGGTTATACTAAAAGAAACAGAAAATCCAAATTTCCATTACAATATTCTATACAGTGATGAATCACGCTTTACAAACAATGGTCATTTCAATAGAAATAATTTACTTTATTGGTCACAAGAAAATCCGCATGTGTTCAAAGAAGGAAGACACCAGGAAAGATTCGGATTCAATGTTTGGCTAGGAATTTTAGGAACCAGAATAGTGAGACCAATTATTTTTGATGGAGCTTCAACAGGTGAACGGCACCTACAAATTTTAAATGATGATATCCAAAATGTTATTGAAGACATTCCCTTAGCGACACGTCGCGTTATGTATTTCCAACAAGATGGAGCACCTCAACATAATTCGAACCTAGTCCGAGGACATCTTACTAGAACTTTCAAAGACAATTGTATTGGTAGTCATGGTCCAGTTCGTTGGCCACCAAGGTCACCAGACTTCACGCCAATGGATTTTTTTGTTTGGGCTCACTTGAAGAATAAAGTTTATGCTCATAATAGACCTCAAAATCGCGAGGAACTAGAAGACAGGGAAAGGAGAGCCATCAACGAAATTACTCCGGCTCAACTAGTGAATGTTATGCGGGCATGTTCCGAAAAAATACAAAAATGCATTGACGTTAACGGGCGACATTTTGAACAATTAGATTAATTGAGTCTGTCATAGGTGTTGAATTTCTTTTGAATTGAGTTAGAAAACTGTACATGTTCCCAATGCCTACTATTTTGTAGGAAAATTAGCGAAATAAATAGTTTGTTGCGTCCGATTTTGTAGTTTCAAAAATAATTCCAGGCCTATAGAAGAAATTCCATATCATAGCCAATTGAGATGAAGTTGAAAGGTTCAATACAAATGTAGGTATAGCATGGAAATTATCTTCATAAAAAATAAATATGAAATATGGAGGTTGTTTCATGTTTTGTATTTCAATATGTATTGGAGTTTCTAACCAACTTTAAAAATTCCTGTTAGCATTTAAAAGAAATGAGTGTATTGATGTTGAAAAATGAAGAAAAACTAAAATTGTAGAAATACTTAGTCTGCATAAAACTTAGTGTGTAAAAAGTTTGGCCATGAATTATTGTTACATACATGTTATTGTTCAATTTTCCATAGCATACTTTCATGAAAATGTTCCGGTACGAGGGGAATACAAAAAGGATTTTTTTATTAAATCTCAATTATATCAGCAGATTGTGAATTGGAAGTATGATTGTGATATATCATTGGAAAGGTACCTAATTCTATACCGAATCGTAATTTTCAAAAAAATATATACTTTTCATTTGAAATATAAAAATTGGATGCGCTTCCCGGTCAAACAGGAAGTGTCATATTCGGTTTGATACTAAATTGTACATTCATAACATCGAAGTACCGAATTTGAAAAATCCATATAAAATAACAACGAAGATACAGGGGGGTAAATTGGTTCCGGGTCACCCGGTATATATAATATTATATTATATACCGGGTGTCCCAGTATACCTGTTCCAATGGATTATCTCAGCCATTTCAAAAGATAAAAATTTGAAAATTTCATGATCTCCAATTTGTTCAAGGAACCTTCAACTGAGAAAAACAAAAATTGAAAGTCACTTCCGGTTTGACCGGAAGTGACTCTGACTTTTTTATTTCAAATAGCACCCTGTATATTTTTTGCAATTTTTTATTTCTATTCAAAATTATCTTTCCAACGATGTATCACACTTTGTATTTTACATTTGATTTGATGGAGAAAACGTCAATTGAAATTTCATATTGAAAGAATTGCAGTAGGCTATGATATTTTGTGTAATTTTCGTCCATAGCATTTTTTCTTTTAAAGACAGTACGCTTTCTATGAAATGATCCACTTGTTGCCAAATTCGAAGCCAAGCGTGTGAAATACATAGCGCTTGGCATTCGTCTATCAGGGTATTTCTCTCTGTATGCACGTAGGGCAGCCCGACGATTATTTTCGCATTTTCCATAAATCAGTATCATATCCAATTTCTCTTGATTAGTGAAGTTATCATCATTCTCACGGTTATTCATTCTTGAATGTTGGTTTCTCTGACACGCACACAACTATTGAGAATCATTAACTGTCAAAGTTATAAACAAATGTATTCAAATGTTTCCATGGCACACTAAGGTTTTCATTTAAGAATTATTAATTCTTCCAGTTCCACTACAATTCTAATAATTTGAAATTTGACGTTCTCTTCATCATCTCAAATGCAAAATTGTTGATGAATTATCAATTATTATTGAAGTCAAAATCAAGATTACACAAAATATCATAGCCTACTGCAATTCTTTCAATTTGAAATTTCAATTGACGTTTTCTCCATCAAATCAAATGTAAAATACAAAGTGTGATACATCGTTGGAAAGATAATTTTGAGTAGAAATGAAAAATTGCAAAAAATATACAGGGTGCTATTTGAAATAAAAAAGTCAGAGTCACTTCCGGTCAAACCGGAAGTGACTTTCAATTTTTGTTTTTCTCAGTTGAAGGTTCCTTGAACGAATTGGAGATCATGAAATTTTCAAATTTTTATCTTTCGAAATGGCTAAGATAATCCATTGGAACAGGTATACTGGGACACCCGGTATATATATATATATATATATATATATATAAATATATATATAAATATATATATATATGTATATATATATATATAAATATATATATATATATGATGAAGATTGATTTATAATAGTAGTTTATGTAACAAGTACGCAAAATGAGGCTTTCGCGGACGAATCATAATGTTTACGGACGAGGCGATGGCCGAGTCCGCAATATGAAGTTCAGTCCGCAAAAGCCATTTGCGTACGTGTTGCATACAATATTTTTTTGTATAAGCTTTCCAAAGAATGTTTCATGTAGGAACTATGATTTTATTTCCGCAATCAATACGCAAATATATTTTCGTGCAATCGCGCGCGAAGTGAGTATTTCGCGTTCTCAACACAGACCACGAAATTCAATTTTGCGGCCGTTACCCATAGCAACGGCCGCCAAACCAAACGTCACTTCCAAATATGACATTTCTAAAATACGACAATGACAAGGATTAATTTTTAAATCAACAACAAATACATACTTACTTATATTATTTTTCAGGTATTGAAAGGGCAAGCGCCGAGTTTACAATACTTTTTAGCTCTGGTGGAGTGCAAGATACTTAAATATCACTAACTGTCAAAATATTTTCTACCTATATAATCAAACATATCATTTCCATAGTAACGCTGTGACTTGTTAATTAAATTGAATTGCTGTTGATTTTAAAGCGATTATATATTTATTTGCAATTATCTAGTTTATTAATTTTGACGATTGCACGAAAAAAAGTGTGTATGCCATAGCCGCGAAACTTTTGAGTGACCTCAAGATTATTCTGACTCGGCCGCAAGCGGCCTCGGCGATAACTTTTATTTCGGTACGCTAAAAAGTTATTTCGCGGCCTTGGCCTACAAATAACTATTGTCGGCAGCACCGGCAGAAGGCCGTGTGAAATATCGAATCAGATTTTTTATTACCGACGTGTCAAATGTCAAATATGTCAACTAGTCAATAGAGAGTTATTGCAACGTCCGTTCTATAGTTCTTCTAATAAAGTTTCTTTTATTTTGACATATACGCATGCGCATTCTGTCCGACTTTGAGGATATCCTCAATCTAAAATACAGGCATCCCTTAATTTATTTAAATAAAGGCTAAGAACCTTTTAATAAAAGTTCCTTTATTTTGACAGATTTGTTTTTTTTCTGTCATATATTTGTCGCCAGTTGAAAATCTAAAGTTTGTTAAGCACTGCTGGTCTATATATTTTCAAAATCAAATAAAGCAGGTCCATTTGGTGGTGGTATATTTTCTGCCACAACAATATTGTGAAGAATTAATTCGTCCACTTATGCGTCCAACTAACGAACAATAGTGTGATTCTTTTCATAAGTTTATAATTCTGGTGAAACAATGACTGAAGAAAAGGGGAAGAAAGATTGAGATTCACTTTCGAAGACGAAATAATTTTATTACGTGATGTTGTTTCACGTAATTTGACGTACTTGTCAAAATAAAGCTTGAACATAGCATCTTGGAAGAAGTTTGTTGCAATAACACCCTTTCGAAATCGCGTTAGAGGATGATACTTTAATAGCGGATCTTTTAATAAAGTCAGCGCTTATTTATAAGTTGAAGTAACTCTCTAATAACATTTACGTTTGACGTTATGTTCTCTTATTGTGTTTTTAGTAATTATAGTTGAATATAATAAACGTGTAAGTAAATATGACAACAATTCAGAAAGATACTCCAAATTTGAAAGAAAATTGTAAATGTATTCAGTATACAGCAAAATCCTGTTTTCCCTAGTTTGACATTCGAATCGTGAATGTCGCCCACTTCGTGATAATCCTGAATAGTAAGTGACATTTGGAATAAATGAAATATAAATTGTTATCATCCAATAAATTGGATTATATCTTGTTTGAATTTACTATCATTTTGTTTGCGATTGTTTGAAGAAAGAAAGTGTGAAAGTCATCATGTTTGCACCTCCCGCAACAATAACCCCTGACAACTTTATTCTGAAAAAAATCAAAATTCCTAGCTTTGCAATGGAAAAATCTGCAATGATGAGCCTCGTAGTTATAAAAAAATACATTTTAAGTAGGTATCAATCGGTATGCGCAAAGTCCTAGCAAAATGATCATCAACATGTCTGCCTGTTTTGCTACAACTTTTCAGTAAAACTGGCCGACAGACATGCGCAGTCGTTATTTTTGAGAAAAGCCAACAATTAGCAATGAAGTTGCAGCAAAAATTCTGAAGTGTAAAATTAGTTGAAATCAACCAAAACACAATATTACAACCGTCATATTTCATATTCGGTGATCTTAAAAAATATTATTGGATGAAGTTGGTGACATTTCGGTAAAAAACTCGAAAATGGGTACCTCCATCTTCTGGTGGTTCTGCAAATTAATAAAACCAGTTTTTCTCCGGTTTTTTATCGAACCGGTGAAAAAAATCTCCGGTGATTAAAAATGGCTCCGGTGCAAAGCACTAGTATCAAGTGTCATGCTGTCCTACTTTTTTTTTCTTTTTTTAATAATAGTGCACTGTCAACTGACGTTACAACATGGCGGTCATCAGCTGATCGGGGGGCAATAAAGCATTTGAGTGTGTGTGAAGATCAGTGTTTTTGTGTTTGTTAGTGATTTGTTGTGATTTTTATGAACTTTGTATACATTTAGTGAACATATTATCTGTTAATATATTAATATAAGATTCCTTTTTCCATTGAAAAATCCAATAATTTTCCTATTTATTTCCTAATTATGCCACAAAATTGCATGATGAACCTCATAAAATTCAAAAAAATACTATGATGACAATGTATTTTTAAACTGGAAAATCCATGTTTATAACACCTCTATAGAAAAAGGAAACATTCACAATTGAATAGAGATACTTTTCTGTGAATTGAAAAATCAACCTCTATAGACTTTTACACTTACTTCACAATATTCACTATGAACTAAGGATCACAACAATGTCAAGAATATTATTTTAGGATATCGTTTTTCGGAGAAAATACACAAGAAAGACACACGTGCTCTAATGCAAAAAAGCTTTGCTCTTGTCAACTGACGTCACAACATGGCGGTCATCAGCTGATCGGGGGGCAACAAAGCATTTGAGTGTGTGGAGATTATTGTTTTTTGTGTTTGTTAGTGATTTGTTGAGATTTTTATTAACTTTGTACACATTTAGTAAACATGTTACCCATCTGTTAATATATTGTAAGATTCCCTTTTCCATTGAAAAATCCAATTATTTTCCTAATTATGCCTCTGAAAGAAAAATCTCACGTGCTCGTCCTGATTGGATCGGCTACTACAACCCATAACAGCACAAAATTGCATGATGAACCTCATAAAATCTAAAAAAACAAGTTGTGTTGTTATGATGACAACGTATTTTTAAACTGGAAAATCCATGTTTATAACACCTCTATAGACTTTTGCACTTACTTCACAATATTCAATATGAACTAAGCATCACAATAATGACAAGAATATTTTTTTAGGATATCGTTTTTGGGGGAAAATTCAGAAGCCCTCATCAGCTGTTTGACAACTGTCAGATTACCTCACGGACAGTGCTCTATTTGATTGATTTTTAATTATTTTGTATTGTATGTTCTCTTATTGTTTAAATGAAACAGTGTAGTTATTTGATACTTTTACTTTATTGATGAATAAAGGTTATTATTATTATAAAAATTCACAGAATAAAAATAGGTATTATACATAATCTTTTTTAGGTTCGTTTTGATACGCCTCTGGACATATTACATCTTAGAATTACCGCTGTATCCAACTACCAACTAACAGCTCGAAAATTCAGGGATAACATATAATCTCAATGACCTTGCCACACGTTGACTCCATTGGCAAGTGCCAAAGTTCACATCTTTTAAATGAAGTTACAGTCGTCCAACTACACCACTGGTTTCATTTCGCGCTTTATTGGATATTTACCGAATTAATTTTCGGTTAGACACTGGACCAATCAGGCATGAAGAAAATATATTTTCTGTACTTACCACAAATTCTCCCAATTCGCCCTAAGACCACCAAGCCGTACCGAAATTACGATAGAACACAGAACGTACCCTGTTCATGTGAAGTGTGGATCCACTGCGCGACTGTAACGTGTACGGATTTGAAGGTTATTTGCGATTTACGATTCCAGTTCACCAGTCGTACACTCACGCTCATGAAAAAATGGATTAATAGAACCAGACACAAAACAATAGCGATAACACCCGAAAAACTGGGTACTCATATTTCATAAATCGAATTAATCAGCTGTTTGATCATTATAATCAGTCATCATCCAACACAAGATCAAAAAATGGGGGTTATATATAAGGAAGTGGCTAATATCCCGAACATCTGGATAATGAAATGTCTCGATGACCATCATTTTATTATTGCTCCGCATCGAGAAGATAAAAACGAACACAAATGGCCTCACGCAGAACTGCCAACCCTACAGTTTTAACTGTAGATTTACAGTTGTTTGGAAATCTACCCAGTTTTTAGTTTAGGCCTCCAAATCTACAGTTTTTTAATTAAGATGCTAGCACCATCTATTTTATTTTCTGTGTAGTCCGTACACTAACTCAGCTTCAGCAAAACCTACTACCATTGTCTAAAGACAATGCTACTACCATTGTATATAGACTAATATAGTCTATATACAATGCTACTACCGGACCAAACTACATAATTGTCAATCAAGTTAATAGATGGCGTTAGTGGATAGAGTAAGCAGATCGTTCCATCTTTCGTCGTTCGGTCGAAGTCTGTTTTATTTACTTACCACTTAACCACCGACATTCTGTTGTTTGTTACTCGGGAATCCCCTGCCCCCTGCCTTGCCCTAGCTGTGTCTGTCATTTGTTTAGATTTTTGATCGATCGATTGTTGTTGTGAGTATTTTTGTGTTACTAGATCTGATATAAAAGAAACAGTTATGACTATGAGTATAAAGATTGTTAAACATTGTTTTATTTCCAAGTTTACTTCGTTGAGATGATTAAAAGTTTGATGATTTTTTTTGTTTATAATACCTTTTATTACTACCATTAAATAATACAAAATAAGAAAAAGCTGTAGTTTTGCCGTTTTTTAATTAATTATCATTTCCAGTTTTCTACAGTTTTTCTTAAGCATTTATGCAGTTTTACACTAGGAAGGGGTTGGCAACACTGGTCTCACGTCTCACCGCAGTGCTGTTTCAGCCTTCTAAAATATGAACCGTTAAGAGAGGTTGAAATTTGGTATAGTTAGGTAATATGATGAACAATGTGCCACATGTGTATTTCAAGTGTAAAATATCCTTCATAATGTGCATTTATTAGCAAGACCTGAGTTTCATATGGTTCAGTTAGGTGCTGGTAGGTAATAGAATATAATGGGAAAATTTCCTATGTGTATATCTCGAGTGTTGTAAACCGCAGCTATGGAATTCATCCCAAATCTTCTTCGCAGTGTGTTACCATAGGGATATGTCTTGTTCCATCATTACGATATATATATATATATATATATATACTTTTGTGATATCCAGCCCCCTAAGAGTAGAAAAGTGGGGCATGATTTATTGATTTTACACCTGTGAACCGAATCTGTTGAAAATTGGCAAACATATATGATTCTGATGACACTACAACATAATGGAGGCCCGGAGTTAATCTGATGAAGGAGACGGAAGGCAGTCGAGGGATCTCCTCAACGGTTCCCAGCAGCTATCTCATGTTTGGGGTACTAAATATATATACATATATAAAAAGGTTTGTTCGACTTTCAATTTCAGAACGGTTCAAGGATCGTTTTTGAACTGCGCAGAACTACTGCGCACTCGTTTCGAATCCTTGGACTGTATGAGAACGGCTCACGATTCGTGAAAACCCGAACGCGGCAGTGGTCCAATGAATAAGGATAGCACAAGAGAGAGAGAAGAGAACAAGACATTAGGCAATCCATCGACCTGTCAAAACGAAAGCAATATGGCGGCTGTTGGCACACATTGGAATTCGTCATAAGCGACCATAGTGGTAAAAGTATTTATTTTGTGATTTTCTGTGCGAATTTGAGTAGTTTTTTCAATTTTGGATTATAATTCGTGATTCAACTGAAGCATTGCATTGTAGTTAACTGTGGGTCCCGTCACGACAGGGATAGAGTCGGGTTTCACTCGGTGTCTACAGTATCAAATCATAAGTTTTTGACCAGTTAAAATGACTTATCGAGGAGGAGAAGAGCTCTATGTTAGCTGCAATCAACCTAGAAGATCTTACGGATTCGAAAATCAAGTATCAGAGAGGCTGCAGTGCACATTCGTGATAACATCCTTCATTCCGTCATGGATACCTACCTATAACTTTTTTGTGATTTGATTTGTTCATTAGAAGATCTTACGGATTCGACAATCAAGTATCAGATAGGCTGCAGCAGACATACCCTGTGTGCACATTCTGGTAACATCCTTCATTCCGTCATGGATACCTACCTATAACTTCAGACTTTTGTGATTTGATTTGTTCCTACGATTACTTGTATGATTTTGCCTACTTGTATATATCTGAACTACTGTACATTAGGAGGTCCCATTCCAAATAAAGTTCATAAATATATAATTGATATATTTTCCACTTCAAAAGTAGAGAAAACTCCAAATGAATGTATGTACCTACCTCCTCAAAAAACATTCTTATAGGTAGTGTTATTGAATTACTGGAATACAAATTTTCTTTAGGATTCTGGTGACTCAATAAATAAAAATATTTAGAAATATATCTTTCAATCTCAACCTTCCCTTTTTAGATATTTCAGGCAATTATCGAAAGCCTCGATCAAGTCTTGTGAAGGGTGTTGTATTTGATTACCTCGTTTGGATGTCCATCGTCTTAATGTATTTGAAAAGGTTTACACGATGTTTTGAATGTGAATACTGTATTCAGACGATTGCAGATACAAACATTCGAAACATCGTGAAAACCTTTTCAAGAACATTAAGACGATGGACGTCCGAGACGAGAGTAATCAAGTTACCACATCGTCTACAACCTTCAAAGGTTATTGTAATTTATTAACAGTAAAAATTGGATATATCGTGATATTTATCGAAATTGTACTATATACAAATATCAATATTGTGTAATTTTTTTATAATTGGTATTAAATTGAGAGTAATCAACTGAATCAGTAAAACAACAGATAAACATTTATTTATATATATATATATTCATTTGAAACATTTTATTTTTTAAAACAACTGAGCAAGAGGCAAGTCGTCCAATAAATTTTTTGAGTGGATGGCATTGGCCACACAGCTTCCAAATCTGTGCGTGACATTGCCTCTAATATAGCACCAATATGACCACCTACTTCACTGTTTCCGGCCATACAAGTACAGTGAGCAGTACAAATGCTTTCATCCTTTTCAATTATGTACCAAACATCTGAAGGTTTTTAATTTGCCTTTTGTGAATACTTGACCTGAAAAAAAGTTATGTCGATTAGAAAGAACTATTATGAAAGTTGAGAAGTAATATTCTTAAATATCAATGTCTCTTATAATAAACAAATGTGGCAATAAACATAATAGAACAGATCAGAAGTTATTATTATTCCTAATTTATAATAATTCACTTCGATGACTCAAGATTTGCAACTGTACATGTACCCATTAGAAAAAACCTGCTGCCTAGGAAACAACATACTAGACTAACTAAAATATATAAATGATTCTGAATTTTTGTTTTCACCTTCACGACGAAGCCAGATTCAAAGTATGTATGGATTCTAAACTTGTATAGGGCTTCATCTGCATTTGGGAAAGCTGAGTAAAAAGCAAATACGAAATAATATCCATATTCGTAACAGGAGGAGTACCAACAATTGAACAATTCAGTTCAGAAATATTCAGTGTAAAAAGGATCTAAATCACTGATCAATCCTCAACTTCATTTTATACCTGTAACAAATACATTGATAAAAATGTAAACAAAAGATGGGGATGTATTTTCAAGCATACCGTTCACCAAAGCTTCTGCTTTTCAACAATAGTGTCTTCAGGTAATCACTCTCCATCTGAATATTATTAATTAACAACACAAAAGCTCCGAAAATAACCAAAAATACACTTTTACAAGCCAAAGGTACACACTGACAATGATATTCTTATGGTGATTATCGGTTTGTGTGCCAACAACCGCCATATTGGGTCACGTGGTATGGATTGCCTAATTCGATTACTCAATTCTTCTTCATTTTGGATAGGTGACTTGTAAATTAAGGATTTTAGATGTCCCCACAGGAAAAAATCCAAACTGTTAAGGTCTGGTGACGGTTGCCGAAAGTTTGATATAAAAATTCTCGCGCTTGGATGCTAAAATGTGCCGGGGCACCGTCATGCATAAACCATATTTCATTTCGTAGTCTAAGCGGCACATCTTCAAGTAAAATAGGCAAATCTTCAAGAAAATTACGATATCTCTCTCCGTTTAATCTTCCCGGAATAAAGAATGGACCTATAAAATAATCTCCAAGGATTCCTGCCCACACGTTAAGAGAGAACTGTTCTTGGAATTGTGATTCCTGTATCGCATGGGGGTTTTCCTCTGACCACAAATGATTGTTGTGAAAATTGCGTATAGCGTTGCGTGAGAAATTTGCTTCGTCGGTAAACAGGATTTGATTTTCAAATAAAGGATTTTGAATAAGGCATTGGAGAAACCAACGACAGAAGTTGATACGTAACGGAAAGTCACAGGAAGTAGTGCCTGAACTGAATTAAAATCTTCCATACCAGAACATGAGAAATGTTTAACGTCAGCGCTATTTTTCTGGAGCTTTGTTCCGGGTGTTCTCCTACCAGATTTAGAACTGCTTCCTCGTTTTCTGGGGTTCTTGCCGTCCGATGTGCATCCGACAGATGACTAGCTTTCTCAAAACTTCCTAATTCCCTTAACAGAGCGTGAATTCTTGAAAACGTTTTTGAAGTAGGAGTTGTGCGGTTCGAATAACGCTCCTGATACAAACGTCTAGCCTCATATGCATTTCCGTTAGCAAGTCCGTATGTAAAATGTATGTCAGCGTACTCTGCATTGGTAAAGTTACAATTTTTTAACAAATAATCACAATAATAATAAATAAAACTATTTAACTATGCGTCAAAATATTATTTTTGACATGACAGCACAAAAATAACATTGGAATAAACTTACTAGCCTACTTGATACTTTTATTTTCAAAGAGTTCGCGAATCAATGAGAAGAAGATTGGATGCATCGATTAATTTAAATCTAAATATCTCGAAAACGGCTTCTTGTAGCGACTTTTGAAAAGTATACTTTTTTTAACGTAAAAATGATAGAGGAATCGATTTTTCTTCTATAAAATGTGATACATACATGCACGACAAAGTTATGACTCCCCAAAAGAGACAAAGACCTGTAGGCGGCGCCCCCTACAAGTAAGGGCCAAACTAAAATCAAATTTGAATTTCTCATTTTGAAAAATTCCCAAATTCCAATTTCGTCCAAATATCGACATTATTTTGAAAATTATTCACGAAAAACCAAAATAAAAATATATTTTCTACACCTTGTATATCAAAAATGAAGGCCTTGCGGAACCATGCTTATATGAACTTTTCGCCTTATAAATAACTGAGGAATCATCCTGTAAAATATCGGACACTTATTACATAACACCCTGTATATTCAAGAATTGCTCGTTTAAAGATATAAGATGATTTCCTCGAATAAATAACATAAGATTTTGATTACTCCCACCATCGGGACTAGTCAATTTCCAAATCCACCAATTATAATTGGTATAGCCATAAAAAAAATTATGATGAAAGCATGAAAATTGTCGTGAAGCAACAATTATAGGGCAACACAAAAGATATGAGCATCTCTAGAGTCATGCTTCTATATGAGTCACTAGCAAGACAAAACTAGAATATCCATCGATTGTGTGGGACCCATGTAAAATATTGGATCGAAATTAAAATATTGCACTTTAAAAGATTTGGGATTAATCCAGTTGATGTAGCTTATGATGTATTATGTATCCAACATGCTTACAATAGGTTAGACACAAGAAGAATAGCTATTCAATCAACTAGTGTATTAATGTTGGAGATCATTAATCGTCATTTTTTTTTCAACCGACGAAACCAAAAAGGAGGAGGTTCTCTAGTCGACGCGTATATTTAATTGTTAACCGACGAAACCAAAAAGGAGGAGGTTCTCTATTCGACGCGTATTTTTTTTTAATGTATGATCACGCACAACTTTTAACAGAGCGGTTCGATTCCGATGATTCTTTCTTCATTGGATAGGGTGTACTTCGAAGTTGGTCCCATTTCAATTTAAAGAACGAAATCTATCCCTAAGGGTAGCAAAATGAAGGATATTGATCGTTCACCCTCTGAATTTTGGTCCGTTAACCGATTCTATCAGGCATTACTTTGTAGTGGGTTTTCCGATTTGGATGATCCTTTTTTTATTAGAAAGGGTATACCTCATAGTTGATAATAATCCAATTTGAAATGATCCACCCCTATGGGTAGAAAAATAGGGGATGATTGATTTTTCACTTGTGAACTTTGGCACACATATGTAGTTGACACTGACAGACCCTCCTACATCCGTCAAAATGATTACATTCTATTAAAGGATGGAATTATATACAAAGTGATAAAATCAACTAACCAGAACTTTCAAAATTAATGTATATTATATAACAATAAATAGTTAAAATAAAAATCATATTATTTAATAGTTAATAGTTGAAGTAAGCTAGGTAAGTAAGTATTTTGGAAGTAATCAAAAATTAAGTAGGTAGTAATTAGTAGATTTCAGCAACAAAAAACTGAAAAATAAAAACTTTTTAACAAAAAACTAAACCGACGAAAAAATCAACTGAAAAATAATAAATAAAATAAACCTTAATCTAAATGATAATTGAGCTCCTAAACTAATGTGAGTAACTGATTTTGAGTCGGCGCCAAACAAACTAGGCGCCAAACAAACAAATTAGGTAAAGCGTAAAATGATGGCAGCGAGATGCACGGCTGCGTTTTGATTACTTCTTTCGAAGTAATATAATGATCTTCGATAATTGTTTGTTTGGCGCCGACTCAAAATTAGTTACTCACATTAGTTTAGGAGCTCAATTATCATTTAGACTAAAAAGGTTTATTTTATTTTTTGCTTTTAAGTTGATTTTTTCGTCGGTTTATAATATACGAAAAAATTCCGCCGACCTCGTTCTTGGGGTCGACGTGGAATTTTCGATACCCATTTGCTTCTAGGAGGAAACTTACAATATTGGGATATTAAAATACATACATTTGACAGCGCGAAGGTAATATGATTTGACATTTGAATAGTATTTGAATTCGTGTATGTTTAGTTGCCTATACCACAATGATGCATTAATAGATATATCGACCATTAATAGGTTATTCAGACTCGTTAATACAAAGTCGCCGGAAAAATATGTTATTGTAATATTTGTGTATATAATTATTCATAATCATGTGAAAGATTAATATGTATTGAGCTTAATAAGTATAAGTGTGCCAGATTTGCGAACTTAACAATTACTATAATAACTTATAATACACCTAGAACAAATAGGCAGTTCACCTCACCTATAATAAGAATGTGTGACATAATTAATGAAACAAATTGTGATATTTTTCAAAATAAAATAAATTTATTCTAGAAGTAGGTACAAATTAGATCAGGTTGTTAGGTAGTTGTTAGGGCTATTAGGTAGCTTTAGACATTCTCTCTAAATTCAAGATGTAGAGAATATTTAAATAAATAAATGAACCTGTCCCATCTTTGATGATTTGGAAAGACATGAAAATCACAAAACTTCATTTTGAACAACTGTTGATATAACAAGTTTTTTTTGATCCCACTTTTTCATTTTTCTTCAAAGCTGTAAAAACAAGAAATAAATAACTATCACAGATAAATATATACAAAATTCTGCTCACATACTAGTGGTGTTCCTATTTCAATTTCATTATTTTTTCTATCACGTTCCAACTTTATCGATTCTTCGAAAGCCAATACTGCTATTCTGTAAAACAATTTCTCGACATTTCTCCCAGTTTTTGAAGAAACAACCCAATATTCAGCGTTTAATTTTTTTGCCAATCTTATCGCACTTGATTCCATGTGTTTGCTGGATATGTCTTTCTGTAAATAAACAAATATAAATTGAGGTCGAAGTACATATTAGTTTAAATTTTCCGCTACCAAAAGATCCTTCTTCGTTCCCACCAAAAATATAAGAGGACTCCTGCAAGGCGAAGATTGTAATGCTTCTTTCAGCCATACTTGGCAATTTGATAGCGACTCGGGTTTTATTAAATCGAATACCAGCATTATAACTGAAAAACAAGATAATTATTTGATGATATTTTTTCAGTACTTAATGAATACCATGTGCTCCTCTGTAATAAGATTGAGCTATCGACTTGAATCTTTCTTGACCAGCGGTATCCCATCTGAAAAATAATTAATAATTTACTAAGACCATTCTCATAAAATATATTTTGAAAGCAATAACCGGGTTGTTACATAAATTGTCACCTGAGGGTGTCTCTGATGCTCATGTATTCAAAACGTACTCGTATTCATAATCATATTTCATACAAAAACATATAAACTCCCTTCTATAAATCCCATAAACTGAAGAATAATCTGACTAATAACAGCATTAAATGTTAATGAGATTTGAGATGCTATTACATTCAATGAGTTCATCTCACCTTTGGTTGCAATGCATATAAATTGTTATTTTTTGTAAGGCATTCATTTCAGTTTATTATTTCAAGATGAAAAGGTAATTAATCAACAAAATCTTAGCATACAGAAATGAAAACCGAAAAATATATTTGCTAGATTAAACATTGATCAACGAGGCATACACCACAGTCTGGGTTGTTGAGTCAGTGACTTCATCCAAAAGCTTTCCGTAGGATTAAAGAATCAATCGGGTCAGTGGTAAAAGTGATGATTTATTTAGTATATTTTGTGGAGAGAAGTTTCAAGTACAATCGACTTTGTGATTTCATATTACTAACTACGCCACTGTATCGCTCGACGTTATCGGCTGCTGAGACTCAGACTCCCTCTTGAGGGCTGCCTATTTATCTCCGTTACAGAATTCTCGATGTTTCCAATTCTGGCGGTTGGCGAACAGCATGTTCCAGTTGTTTCCAATATTGACCGTTGTTTTCCGCGGCAGCGCGACTGGATTGTTCTCGAATATCTCCGGGATGACATCATCGTTGTCGATGGCAACGCGTGAGGCGACAGGTCCGGCCTAGGTTCGTTACAATAATTTGAAATTGAAAACGCCAATTTTTTCATCACATTCAAAAACGTTCTCCTAGCGCCTCTGATAGACGCATGCATCGTTACTTCATACAGTTCAAACTTTTACCACCAGTTGCTTCGAACTGTCGACTATATTTTCATATGTATTCGTTTATATGTTGTATAAATATTTTTTCCATTTTCGTGTCTAAAATGTGACATATTTCAACTCAAATTAGTGGGAGAAGTTGTACTTTTAATCACTAGTGATTAATAGTTATTTATTATACAAGGGAAAAAAATATTCGATTTTAGCCTTAGGTTGTGTCATCCCCCGACGCGAAGCGGAGGGAGACAAAAAACCGAGAGCTAAAATCTAATATTTTTCCCGTGTATAATACAGTACTTTTTTCTGTGGCGGGAAAAACGACGATTTAATATTGAAAAAACATATTATTACCAATATATTAAAGTCAGTTCTTTCTCGGAGACGGTGTTATTGGCTTATTTTTCGGAACCGGTACAACAACAAAAGCCATATCAACAGTGTGGTCGAATTATTCAATGATTAAAAGTATGTTACAATCCAATAATAATGTAGACATTTCAAAATATTTCAAACTAATTACATTTCGGAAACAAAATGGGAAAGGTTACACGCCCAAGAAAGCTGCGATTTTTACGAGTACACAATTTAGTGATTTTTTAAATAATGCTCCTGATGAAGTTTATTTAATGGCCAAAAGGTTGTTGTTGTATTTGGGATTGCAGGATCTTGTCGAATTTGTGAAATCGGCCAGGTACCATTAGATGAAATTGAATATTCGGGAACGTTATTAATTGTGAAACTTAAGCAAACAAAGAATGATGTAAACAGGAGATTTGTAGAATATATTAAATTTTACCGAATGTACATAGCCCTTCGTCCAGCAGCAGCAAAGGATCGACGCCTGTTTTATGCATATATCGTAATGGAAAATGTATCAGGTTGTGAAAAAAAAATATAATTTCAACACAAGAAAATTCGACTGTTGTACCGAATAGTTCAAGGAACATGTTATTCATGCAATGCACATTTAATAATTAAACTTTTGATATAAAGGATATGTAACTTTTGTATAATAAAATATTCTAAAATTGAATATCTACCTTTACTTATGTGTATAAATAATGCACATTTAATAATTGTACTTTCGATATAAAGGATATGTAACTTTTGTATAATAAAACATTCTAATGGGGGGATTGGCGCGGTGGGTTAGCGTCCGACTCATGATCGAAAGGTCGTGAGTTCGATTCTCGGCCAGGGCAGAAATTTTTCTATTTAATTTGAGAGAATTAAATGTTAAATTTCGTAGCCGGGCCGAGGATGGTCCTCGACGATTCGCTGTTGCGTTCAAATTAACAGTGCTGCTCCTAGGTGGCGTATGGAGTTAGTAACAAGGCCTACCCAGAACACTATGAAATGATACATAAAAAATACTCAACTTGTGACTGGCCGAATGACGAAATGTCAAAGCCATTAAAAAAAAAAAAAAAAAAAATCTCAAATTAAATATCTATACCTTTACTTATGTGTATAAATATCCGGGAAAAAAGTACTCACTTTTTCCCCGAGGAAAAAAGGAATTTCATAAAAAGTTATATTTTGTTACCTGTCAACAGAAATAAAATGTCAAACTTTTTTGCCGTCACAGAAAAAAATTATTTTATTCACAAGTGATTAAAAGTGTTACCTAGGTTACCAATAAACAACCATCATACATACATTGCTCATAGCGCAGCAACGGTGTCGAATCATTCGTATCGAGTAGGCTGGTTTCCAAATTAAATTGCAACACAAGCAACGGTAGCACAGATTTTTATTCTTAGTAGACTGGTTGCAATTTTGTTTCGACGAGTCAATGACACAATAGTTATTTATGCAACAATTGCAAAATAATTTCTACGAAAATGGAAAAAAACAGATTTAAAACACGTGAGTAAAGCGCATTTAATCGGTGCTCGGGTGCTCAACATCCAGGTTCGTTCGTTCGCTTTACTCGTCCTAATAATAGCTATTATTATTATCATAGTATTTTCAATAGGGCAGTGCCGCACAAGTGACCAACTTAAAAAAACCTTCAAAAGTTCAGTCTCTCCAATGGCAATTGACTTTGGTTGTATAAAAATCGCCTATTTGATATATATCAATTCAATTACTTTTGGTCATTAAGCGCTTATATATTTCTTATTTCAAATGTGTCATTCATAGAGATTTTCGGTCTAAAAATGTGAACAGTTGGTAGCACAAACAATATTTTGGGAAAGAATGATTGGGACAGGCACCAACACTCGAGATATAGACACAAAATTCCCTATTAATATAACTAAAGAATATAAAGACCTTGGGACTAAAAATAATTTATCCAGCATATTCAGTTTGCGATTCTCTACACAACTGAAATTATTACAATTGGACAGGCAGAAGTTTTTGAAGTTGGCAACTTGTGCGGCACTCCCCCATCTGAAACATCCCATTGAAAGTGGAGTTGAATCACATACCTAGGTATGTGGGTTGAATTCAAAGAGAGTAAACGTTATCTGACTAGGAGAGTCTATTCCCCATAAGACAATGGTGACACTAATAGAAAGAGATGAAATATTATTTTGAGTCATAGTGACGAATATGGACATGTCATGGCCACCATTCTCTTTGGACAGTGGCGGATCTGAGAGTATAGGTTGAGTTGACGTTGACATATCTGCTCTTGGATGTATATTAGACCACTCTGTATGTTACGTGGGCCCAAAGAGAGTAAACGTTATAGGAGAGTCTATTCCCCATAAGACAATGGTGACACTAATAGAAAGAGATAAAAGATCATTTGTGAGTCATAGTGACGTATATGGTAATGTCATGGCCACCATTCGCTCTGGACAGTGGCGGACTAGCGCATTCCGCACTCTGGTATCTGAGAGTTAAAGGCTCTTGAATGTATATTGGACCACTCTGTATGTTACGTAGGCCACCTGTACTCATGTCCAAGTACGGCACTATGATGCGTTAATGCTACAAGATTCTGATTGACTAGAGCTTATTAGTGCCTCCTATTCAGTTTACTCTCTTTGACGTGGGCCACCTGTACTCATGTCCATGTACGTCACTACGATGTGTTAATGCTACAAGATTCTGATTGGATAGAGCTTATTACTACCTCCTACTCAGATAACATTTACTCTCTTTGGGTTGAATTTATGTTTGGACTGTAATATTCCTGGAACGACCACCATTGGCGCTAGTGTTTTGGGGAAGTTATTCAAATGAAGGTCAAATCCAGTTTAAATTGAGGGGCACCTTTACATTTGAACATTTTGAATGAATTTTTGGGATTTGAGAATATTTTTTCACAAAATGTAATTTTTGAGGACCAAACTGATGCAAAGAAATTAAATGAAATCATGCTTGTTCCCTATTCAATGCCAGAAAACACCTTTCAATATTTCATAGAGTTATATATCGGCTGCAAAGAAGTGTGGTGTAGTGTAAACAAAGGTGGAAGTATATATTGTATTGTGTTGTAAAAAGACTCCAGTTCCACACTTCTCTGCAAACGAATGATCTTGCTCACTCACATTTGTAAATTGTATGGTATATTCAGAATGTCGAATCTTTCCACTTCGAAGTCCACTCCAATAGTCGACTTGTAATTGGAATCGAAGATTTTCTGACAAAACCTAGAACAAAATCGTGTAGGTTATATTCAAATTCCCACTCATCATGGAATTTGATGTAAATATGTATTATTTAATAACGTTTTTACGTGATCTGAAAATAGAGAACACGCATTATTCTATTTTAATTTTTCTTCACCTCAGTACGGTCCTCAGAAATTACATTTTATGAAAATAACTTCCTAAATCCTTTTTTTTCGAAATTTTCAAATTTAAAGGTGCTCCCCAATTCGAACTCGATTTGACCTTGAATAACTTTCTGCAATCACTAGCGCCAATTGTGATTATTTCAGGAATATCTATTTCTTACAACCCAAACAAAATCCAACTCACTATCAATGTGATGTTTCGGTAATAATTGAAAATATCATGATAATAAAAATACAAGTATGAACGAAGATAGATGAAATTATAGTTAACAGTTTAAAGCAACTAGCAGTAAAAGTTTGAACTGTGTGAAGTAAAGATGCATACGTCCATCAGAGGCGCTAGGAGTACGTTTTTGAATATGATGAAAAAATTGGCGTTCTCAATTTCGAATTGTTATAAACATTAAAGAAAAATCGATACCCAACTATGTCACTGAACTTTCTATGTGGTAATCTTTATATGCAGATCAATTTTATTAAGAAAAGTGCCACATGCGTGTTTCCTATTTCAAGCCCACTATGGGCAATACTTTGAGCCTCGAACGATTATCGAGTAGCTCCGACTGTGATTGTAATCTCAATCAAGTACAAATATACGCATAGTCTAAGCAGTTCTCAGATCAATAAGTAAACTTTACTTATTGATCTGAGAAGCAATTCGATAAGCGAATTCCTGAAATAGAATCGCTGTGCTATTTGGAGATGACGTCATGCGCATATACCTTATATATTGAATCCGACGTTTCCTATTGTGGCTTAGTGGTGACAAAAGAAGTAAATTTTAACATTTATTTTTATGTACATATGAATATTGAAGATCAAAGAAAGAATTTCAAGAAAGTTTTCAGAAAATTTTTAATTATAAATGATCACGAAGATACCTAAGAAAACAAAATATATTTTCTCACCTGTTAACTATACACGTTTTGCCAACTGATGCATCTCCTATTATAATTATTTTACAAAGTTTCAGACTACTTCCTCCTTTAAACGAAATTTCTTCCCCACAGTAACGATAAGTCGATTCACTGAAATTGATTTGAAGGTATGGTGTGCAATCCATTTTATAAGGCGTCGGAAATTTTTTTATTCGACGGTCTTCCGGAGCTTCTTCTTTCAACATTCTCAATATATTACTTCTTTGTACAGGCGACATTGAGTTCGAAAAGTATTAACTTGGTACCAAACATTTATTTGTTTGTATTGTCCGAATGCCCATTACTTGCGATTGTGAGATAAGCGATAATATATGTTTAAATAATTCAAAAAGCTAGATCTGGAGTTTTTTCTGGATTTTTGTAACGTGATTCGTGTTTTTTAACAAATTACAAAATACTATCTTGAAATTTCAGTTCTTTTTCAAAACAAACCATTATTTTCACATATATTCAAATTTCCCGCAATGATGGTACGCTCTAGTCAAATCCACTTATTTCCGGTGCCATTGCCTCTGTCATAAGTTGCCACATCTAGGTTAACTTCCTTTCAGTAGAAATAATCGGGAATCGGGGTTGCCAATTTCCCAGTAATTCCTAGGTGCTCCTCGATTTGACTCGATTTGACCTTATAATAGGAATCCCCCAAACAGTAGCGCCAATTGTGGTTGTTTTAGGAATATTCATAGACAATACGATTTCTTACCACCCAAACCTAAATTCAACTCACTTTTGGTGTGATGTAAGTAACAATTGAAAATGCTATGACAGAAATATTAGTACAACATATAAACGAAGGCAGATGAAATTTTAGTTGACAGTTTGAATCAACTAGCGGTAAAAAACTTAACTGTGTGAAGTAACGATGCATACGTCCATCAGAGGCGTTAGGAGTACGTTTTTGAATGTGATGATAAAATTTACGTTTTCAATTTCGAATTTCTGGAAATATTCAACATTTTTTCAATTTCTGAGTTTGTGGCTGAGCTTTCTAGGTAGTAATCTTTATGTGCAAATCAAAATATTCCAGAAAAGAGGCACCTGCGAGTTCTCTATTAGAAGCTAAATCTGGGGAGTTTTTTGGATTGCTATGTTTTTTTTCATATCAAAATACTATCATCCAATTTTATTTATTTAAAAAAAATTGAAATATAGTTACGCATACATTCAAATTTCCCGCAACTATAGTATGCTCGTCAAATCCACTCATTTCCGGTGCAAACTGTCATATGTCATAAGTTGCCACATCTAGGTTAACTTCCTTTCAGTAGAAATAATCGGGAAGATGGCACCTCCAAAGCCTAAATCAGCGGATAAACCCGGTGAGTACTCGTTTTTCGAAACTCTTCATATAATAGCACTACAGAAATGGTATCGAAAGACCAGCAGGTCTATTTTCAATTACACGTCGAAATGTTTTTGTATCATATTTTCTGTGATGTCTATTGGACCACGCGGTTATATCAACATGCTGTGAAATGTGCCCAGATTCAATTTATATCATTAAACATGATGAATTATGTGTGGGAATCTCTTTGAGTTTCATGAAAACATTTAATAACACATACTGAGTTCCAAATGGCTAGAAGGAGACCATCCAACTTTTTAGGTTACAATTCCTAAACGTTGACATCTTGTTTTTTCAGCTGCCAAAAAGGAAGAAAAGAAAAAGCCAGCGTCCGCACCAGCTGCAGGTTCTGCTGCTGCGGGGTCAAGTTCTGCGCCTAAAGCCGCTCCAGCTCCGAAACCCGCAGCAAAGGCTGCAAGCAAACCTGCGGAAAAGAAAGCCTCGACTTCCAAAACACCAGCGCCCAAACCCGCTGCTGCCAAAGCAGCTTCTTCAGGCAAAACTCCTGCCGCTGCCCCAAAAACAAAAGCTTCTGCTTCAAAGACAAGTGCAAAGGCACCCGCCGCTAAGAGTGCGAAGGGTGTAGCAAAACCTGCCGCCAAGAAGCCAGCAGCTGCCAAAGCTCCTGCCGGTAAGGTTAAGGCTCCACCAAAGGCATTGCTTACCAAACCCAAGAAGAATGTCCCCGTTAAACAGCAGAAGGGTGTTGGAAAGAAACCGGCTGCAGCTGCACCTATTTCCAAGGCATTGAAAGTGCAGAAAAAGGTGAGCTCGTCATTCATTTTCTCGTAATGGATAAAAACAAAAAATGTAGACCTTTTTCAGATAATTGTAACGATAATTCATAGTCGCTCGTTTGATCCAATCTAACAGAAGCATGAGCGATATATGCCATTGCATAAAATGCTGTTTAGGAAGAATCCACAGATTAGTAAAATATTTTTTTTAAATCCATTTTCACAATGATAAATGTCCAGTAATTAGACTGGGATGATATGAATCATGTTGTTTGGTGAAGCTATTGTATTTTCCTCCTCCTGGACAGAAATCCGAAGTCAAAATGTGACATTCTCAACTTTCAGAGATACACCCTTATTCACTTGTTTTTTGTACGAAAAACTGCCATTTTGTTAAATATCCACTTTTCTTCAGAATGTAAATACATACTACAATTCAGTTGAGTTATGAAATAAAAGACAGACTTATGAGATAAATTGAATCACAAGTGGAAATTTATTAGACTTTCACAAACAAAGTAAAAGGTAATAAATCTGAAATTCGGCAGAATTAGAGGAAGTTAGTAAGAAAGTTAAGAAGTTGATCAGAGAAATTAATGGAGTTTAATAAACAGGAAACATTGACATCGAACGAAATACATATTTAATTAAACCAGTAATAACATAACATATTTCAATATTTCTCAATTATAATTATAAATGGTACAGTTATTATATGCTTTGAGCTTGATTATTGGAACACCCTCTTGTACTTGCAATAGTTGTTATATCTTGATTGCTATTATTTCTCACATTTGCAATAACTTTTTCGTGATGCTGTTTACTAAGTTGGATGTAAGGTTTCAGCGAATTAGAGCTCTAATATCCTGTGATTTTGATGGCTTGTTGTTCACCTACTCCTCTACATAAAAGTTCACTGACTGCAGTTGCTCGATTTGAGTGGTGGGTTATTTTTTGCTTTTTTACATCAAGCCCTATATTCTGAGCTGAAGTTTTGGTCTATTTACTGATCGTATTAATCCCTAGAGGTATATTTTTGTACCAAGGAGTGCAGTGATCACCGGGCTTCCAATGTCCATTCACAGTAAGAAACAACCTATTGGATTTTACATTATTACCTCGTTTTGAAATTAACTTTTTTAAAAGTCTCACGGGGCACATTGTTGGATTTTGCACGTTTTTAATCAACCATTTGCTGTTTGCACATCACTAACCACCTTGGGTTTTTGAAAAAACTGTTATAATTGATTCTACCGGTAGGTGCCCCCTTATTATCAAATTCTTCTTTAAAATAATCTAACGAACAATATGCAGCTTCACCTCCTCTCCAAGCAAGCTCCACGGCTGCGATATGGAAAAATTTCTTTTAGAGTCCTGTGGGTGTATCTTTATCCCATTGTGTACATATCGCTTGATGTTCTTCATGGGTCAACGATGCCGAACTGATTTTTCGTTTCTGTGCGTTAACTTAAAGCAACTTACATTTTGTATCTCGTGCATTTCTTGACAATTGAAAAATGATATCTTTGAATGGGTCTAAACTCTGTCCATATTCATTATAATATTTTTCTTGCAATAATTTAGCTCTGGTATTCCAGATCGTCTTTACGACACATTCCTTGTAATCAGAACCATCAATTTTTCTCATGTTAAAGCCCCAGTCCTTTAATATAATAGCTAGTCTCTCGACAGGCGTTGCTTAATCTAATAGGTATTTTCGTTCATAGCAAAATCTAGTAAATTGCTTCCAAACGTACTCCTTCGATTTCTTCGTATTTTTCGGTACATTTTCATCAATTTTTTTGTTGATTAATAGAAATAGATTTATTTGAAATATATATTTGAATATACATAAAGAAGATACAAATATATAAATTATAACAAGATGTATGAGACATAAACAATAGTAGATTTAAAATGTATGTGGTATAAAGTAGCAGTAAAAGATAAAAATGCTAAAAAATGATGACCAACTCAGTTGGAAACATAGTGCGCCCGGAGATATTGAGCTAAGGAGTGTTTGAAGAGGTGGAATTTGATGGAATTTATCCCAAATCTACTAATTTTTAAATGCGTGCACAGCGTGATTATTTATATTTGACGTTTAACTGTCACATACACAAATCTGAAAACACCGAACTTTACAGGCCAATCAGAGTCAAGAGTCAAGTTTGGTGTTATCAATAATCTGAACTTGACTAGAGCTCCTGATTGGTTCATTTGACAAGTGCGAGAAATAGTCTGGGTTTGTGTTCTTTTGAACTTTTCTGAGCATTCTAGCTGTGATAGCAACATTCTTAATAAATGAGAAATGTTATTTTTTTATATTCAATTGCCTGAAAAAAGAATATTTTGATTTCCACTAGCTGAGCTTTATCTCTCTAAGTAAAAAATGTCAGTTATTTTTCAAAAAGGCCTCCCAATACTTCTTTTTGGTATTCTGGATTTTATTTTTTTTATTTGTCCCTAATGTAATGAAAATTATTTTTTCAAAATATTTTACACTAAAAATAATTACTTACTTGATCCAGTTTACCCAGAAGTAGGCCTATATCCAAACCTTTACACATATTTAAATACAAAACGGAAATGTTTATACCTATATTTATGTACTTATATTAATATATTTTTGTATTCACTTCCAACATATATGCCTCAGTTTGTGTTGATAAATATTCGCCTAAATTCATTGTACTAATTTCTGTATTTTTTTTTGTGTTCAGATGTTCTTGTTAGGTTTGAAAAGTCTCGAGTTTTACCCGCGGAAGTTGCACCACAAGCATTTTTTTGCCAATTCAACACTGTTCATAAATTTAATTGGTTTCTGTATGGAATTATATTTGTTACTAAAGGGTGTTGGTATTGTTTTTTTTTTTCAATTTAAACTTAATAGGATTTTCCGCTTTGATGTTACATGCAGAACATAGGTGGAGATTTTTTCTTTCTGTTCTTTGAATGGTCTCCAATATGCCACGTTGCACCACGACATACAGACACACAAACAAAAACACACAATTGTTCTGCTGACTGTTAAAGCCTGTAAAGCAATAAAAATAATATATGGTGAGTTTTGGTAATTTTTGCAACAAGTGGTCAGTGAAGTTATTGGTTGGTTTTGTACGTGGCTAATGGTTTCCACTCAATCTGTTCTACTATATACTTTATACGGGGTATAATATTCAACTTTTCGTTATTCGACATTATCATGTACAAATTCAAATTTTGTGTTGAGAATAAGCATATTCAATTGACTTTGGAAATACTATGCATTATATTCAAGAAAGTTATGAAAACAATCTTCAATCATAGATACTACCATAAAGTTCCTAAAGTTGGGTGATAATGAAATAATTAGAAGAAAACCACAAAATTTAGTTTTTAGATGTATCAAATGGAAAGAAACACACACTAACTCACCTTTATTTCACCAAATGAGTACCAAAAAAAGGTGTCATCAGAACTCTTTATAATGAACGATCAATTTCATCAACACTAAAAATTTTCAATTAAATTGAAAACAAAAAATAGTCACAGATCTCTAGCAACAAATATAAATTCCATAAATTCTTGGTTTCTGATTTTTTTTTTAAGGTTTAGAAACAGTTTTCAAAACTCTTGAATAGTAATAATAACAAAATGACTTTATTTTCTTATCCATGGCGAAGTCCAGTTATCAAACTTCAACGACAATGTCCTCAGTCTAAATTCTGTAAAAACATTGTGAAACATCTCTCCAATTTACCATATCAACTTGGAAAAGGACCTCAGATGCAAATAAGTATACTGTGGCTATATTTTTGGATTTCTGTCGATATTTCGAAACCATAGATCTAGACGTCATATTGGAAAAATTAAAGATCACATATACTACATATCAGTTGCACATTCTTTTGATCTATTTGCTGATCATCTTTAGAATGCAATTGCATACATAAACAACCCTTTGAATATTGAAAAACACTTGAACAGTGAATAAACTGAAACTTGATAATGTCAACGACAGCAATGATGAATTTGTGTGTGAAATTGAATATTTTGGTTTTATTATGGACAGTTATTTGACATTGAATAAACACGTTGATTACATCACAATGACAATATCATTGAAGCTCTTTTTCTTCTCTAGAGTTATAACCTCATTTGATTAAGTAATTTTTGAAATCCGCCTTTTATAAGTAGAGGATAACAGAATAAGAAAATAAGGATTTGATTCGAGGTATATAATTTTTTTTAAAATTTTGTTAACTAGTGTTACCAAAATGCAGTAACGTATCTCGGTCACTCCGCCCTAACCGCTCTGGTGGAAGCTATAAATACAAGCTTCATAACGGGAGTATTCCCGGCATGTTTAAAAACAGCCATTGTTATTCCCTTGCACAAAGGAGGCGACACCAACAATCCTGCTAACTTTAGGCCTATTTCTATGCTACCTACCCTTGCTAAAATCATAGAAAAGCTTATAAAACAAAGAATTATGGTGTTTTCAAGTAGGCATAATATTATTAGTTGCAGTCAGTTTGGGTTTCAGAGTTCAAAAAACACGGGAGATGCAATGTTTCATCTACTAGAAAACTTATATCTTCATTTAAATAATCTAGAAATGGCAGCAGCAGTTTTTTGCGGTCTATCAAAAGCCTTCGATTGCGTGGATCATGAAATTCTGCTAAAAAAACTAGAAAGAGATGTATCTTTGAGATGGTTCATATCATACCTATCAGAATGTACCAAAAAAGTTACACTCCCTGACAACATATCCCATCTCCAGACCGTTACTTGTGGAGTTCCACAAGGATCGGTTCTTGGCCCAATTCTCTTTTAATATATTAACGACCTAGCCCGCATTAATATAGCTGCAAAAATAACCCAACTTGCAGATGACACTACATTATTTTGGCATTGCAACAATGAAAGGGAACTGCATGAATTGATAAGCAAGGATATTATAAAAAAAAAAGACAGGTGTGATGCTAACCTCTTATCATTTAATATCTCAAAAACTAGCATAATCACCCTCAAGTGCTCCATACTGGATATTTACCTGGGTACTCAATTAATTGAAAAGAAAATATAAGCAACATTTTTGGGACTACAAATAGATACAAATTTGGATTTTGAACGTCACATAAATAACCTATGTAAAAAAAAATCATCAGGATGCTTTGCAGTCAGAGTATCAGCAAATGAACTGGACACTATTGTGACAAAAAATGTGTACTTTGCTCTCATTGATTCCCATCTGCGATATGGTATCTGTTTTTGGGGAACGTGTTGCCAATATTTGTTTGATAGGGTGTTTGTACTACAAAAAAGAGGAGTTAGAAATATGTGTAGAGCTGGATTCAGGGATTCCTGTCGGCCTTTATTCACAAGACATAAAATCTTGACCGTGCCTCTTCCATACTTATTTTGGAAATGATATGTCTGATGCAAAAAAATATAGGAGTGAAATGTTCAGTTCACCTCGACGAAATACGAGAAATAAGCTCAATATAAGTTAACCAATTCCATTATCATCAAAAATTGAGGGGTCTTTCATATACAGGGTGTCCCTGGACTTCCTCTTTTCCTCTCGGGAATGTATAGATGGGGTCAAAATATCACCAGTACTTCATATAACTTTTGTTCCTAAAAGCATTCGTTACCAAGTTACGGGCCCTCAAAGTTACAAAATGAAAAATGTGTTTCTTTGATAACTTTCAAAGTGAATATTCAAAATCATCTAAATTTTGTTGATTGACTGAACAAATGAATTCCTTTGAGCTTTCATGCAGGAGTCAGTTGTTTTGCTACAAAGTCAGGAACGGACTACCCCCGATGGTCCACACCCCAAAACTTTGAAATGACTGGGATTTGTCAATATGTTTTAACAAAACAAGGTTACCTGGACAATTTCCTGAATAAAAGTACTCGTGTGGAAAATTGATCGGAGCAACGATTTTTGATAAAAATGCATTTTTGTTCGACGACATCCAAACTGAGATGTCTACCATTATTCGAAAAGATTAATTTGTAATGAAAATAGAAATGATAGGTACAATGTTCATAACGAATTTGTATCATGCAAATACTTTTACCTTACAAAACTCATGGTGTAAATAATCAATCGCAAGCCTCAAGAGCAAACAGAAATGCAAACTCCGCTACAAAAACTGCTCGATATGACCCCCGTCTCTCTCAATACATTTTCTTAGTCGGCGCAAACACCCTCTCTGCACTTGAAATAGCTTATTCCACGTGTACATACAAAATATGGACTGAATTCGATATTTCTTAGTGGAGTAGCTTGTTAGTTCAAAAACACCACAAATCTACATAACTTAATATTTTATTTGAAAAAATATCTACATTGTGAATGATCTTTCAACTAGGTACTGTACTTTTTGTTTACGACTTTATTTTAGCATATTTTGTATTATCCCTGTTATAAATGTTGTTGAATTAAAGTTAGCATTAGTATTTCTACTGTGAAAATTTTTCATTTCAAATAATGGTGGACGATCAGGTTTGATGTCGTCGAGTAAAACTGCATTTTTATTAAGAATGATCGACTTTCCACACGAGTACTTTTATTCAGAAAATTGTCTACGTAACCTTATTTTGTTGAAAACTGTTGAAAAATTATCTGTCATTTCAAAGTTTGGGGGTGTGGACCATCGGGGGTAGCCCGTTCCTGACTTTGTAGCAAAACAACTGACTCCTGCATGAAAACTCATCGAAGGAATTCATTTGTTTAGTCAATCACCAAAATTTAGATTATTTTGAATATTCACTTTGAAAGTTATCAAAGAAAAACATTTTTCATTTTGTAACTTTGAGGGCCCGTAACTTGGTAACGAATGCTTTTAGGAACAAAAGTTATATGAAGTACTGGTGATATTTTGACCCCATCTATACATTCCCGAGAGGAAAAGAGGAAGTCCATGGACACCCTGTATAATGGAAAAAAAAATTCAATCATTTGCCAATTGAGATTGAAGCTGAAACATGTTCCACTAAATTTAGAAAGTCCGTAAAAAAGGTTCTGATATCAAAGGCCTATTATTCTTTAGACGAATTCTATTCAGATATTCTATGGACAACTAATTTTTTATTTTGTGTTTTAGTACTTACAAGTATCTAAACTGTATGACTATTTTAACGGTTTGTTGATTTTCACATTTTGACTCTGAACTGTATAGTTTGAAATTTTTTACCAAGTAGGTACCTACTCTTAGTTTCTATGCATTCAGTTTTTATATTCTTATATTCACATCTATTTGTTGTATGAGTTTTAATTTTTTTACTTTCTGATTGCTTTTATCACTCCAAAATTTTGAAGTTACCAAATAGCTAGTATTTTAAAAATCTTAACTTTTATAAAAAATTTAACTTTTATATCTTATATTTCTTGTCAGTGTGATTTTATCTTCGACAATAAAGTACATTTTGATTTGATTTCATTTATCAGGGCAAATTCAGTAATTTGGTCTTCCTGTGAATAGATAACTGAAAGTTTATTCTTGAAACTCAAAAAATATCACATTTCAATATATTCTTGAAGCATATGTTATTTTAAAAAAGGGTGTTCTTGGGCCCTAGTAATTTGTAACAACTACATTTTATTACAGTGTTTTTGTATAAAAAAAGGTTTTGAAGTTTTTTTGTAATTCTTGTATAAACTACTATTTCAATGAATTCAATATTACTTTTCATTCATAACTAAATACTAAGTCTACCGAAGCCAGCCATTTATACAATAATTTTTGTAATTTCCTGAACATCTTTCTAAATATTCTTGAAAATGATGAGGGATATGTGTGGGAATCTCTTTGAGAAACTCATGAAAATAATCTTTATAAACACAATTCTGATACAATCGATGCATCAAATACAAACTCACTTATTTTTATTTGGATTTTTAATTTTTCTGTTATTTTTCAGGTCATCAAAGGTCCAAATGGCACACACAGCCGTAAAATCCGTACTTCTGTTCACTTCCATCGCCCACCAACTTTGAGGCACCCAAGGAAACCCAAATACCCAAGGAAGAGTGTTCCTACCAGATCTCGAATGGACGCTTATAACATTATCAAATTCCCGCTGACCACTGAAGCAGCCATGAAGAAAATTGAAGATAATAACACATTAGTTTTCTTGGTTCATACTAGGGCTAACAAACACCACATTAGGGCTGCCGTGAAAAAACTGTATGACATTAATGTTGCGAAAGTTAATACTTTGATCAGGCCTGACGGTAAGAAGAAGGCTTACGTTAGGTTAGCTAGGGACTATGATGCATTGGACGTCGCTAACAAGATTGGAATTATATAAAAGTTTTGTATAATTTTTTTTTAAGTTATACTTGACATTAATAAAAAGAGTTCAAAAATAGATCATGTTTAATATTTGTTTTTTTTGTGATGTAGAATTACAAATTTGGCTCGATTTCAGTTATGCTTTGAAATCATTGATATTGATTTTTATGGAGACTATTTTGGGAAAATTTTGAAATGAGATTAGAGATCATACAATAGTCAGTAATATTGTGTATTTCATTGATATTGTAAAACACAGTAGATGTGTTTTCTTATTTCTTGAAAATTACTGTTGATAAATACTTTTTCTTCACAGATGAAAACGAATTTAAAGCTGATAAAATAGAAGAAAATAATTTTTGTGAAAGCGTTTCGAAAGAATTTTTTTTATATTCATTAGAATTTCGAAATGACACTTTTAGGCACTAGTGCATGACGCATTGTCCAACTCTGCTTTCGCCAATTTTGCATCTCGTGCTTAAAACTCTTTCCGCAACTTGTTACATAAATAGCTATTATTTAATTTCTGAAAATACATCTTTTATTATATCATGTACAATTTATAACAAAATGTTGGAGCATAAATTATAAATCATACTGGTATGGTTTGTAAAATTGGGTTGAAAAAATGCATTTGCCAAATTGGGTTAGATAAAATACCATTCTAGTTGTTGCCACAAGTATCGAAAGAACTTGTCAATAATATTCTTGGTAAGTTAATAAGGTCTCTTGTCCTTAGATTGAAATCTCGAAAAAAGTTCGTGGGTTAGAGGACAGGTATAAGACAACAATGCAATTTTAAGTTGACGTTTCGTCCATATATTCAGACTTCCTCAGGGTTACAAAGAAAAGCTTACTAAGTTACGTTTACATGTTTTAAACAAACAAAAATAAGGACAATGACTTTTTTCAAACAATTAAATAAAAAAAAAATAAAGAATAAAATTTGCATGAAATTTAAAACAAGAAAACTATTATATGGAAATGGAGTGAGATACATATCTATATACACTTACCAAAGTTGTCGACCACAAAGAACGATTTGAAATGTTCGCATTTCGATCGTGATATACTCCATACACTACTTTCGTCACAACTCAATAAAATAATATGTGTTTAGTTTATTTTTCACTGGTTATTATAATATATAATAATATTTATTCATCTGCTCAATATATAAACAATAGACAGTACATTGTACAGACTTTTGATAATGAATTTTTACATTTAAATATAGGTGGATATGTGAACAAATAAATATAGGAATACACCATATAAGGCATGGCCTTGAATGGTGTCAAGTTATACACATTCTACCTGAGATTTGTCCCTATTCATAGTACTTATAATGTGGGGGTTTATTAAGAAAAATCAGCGATTTGTGAATAATGACCCTCCATCAAATATAACTTATTATGTGCTCTTTATAGGTTATCCTTAACGAATTATAAACATAGAATTATAAAAATAAATAATATATAAATAAAAATAAACAATTCTAACACAACATAAATATTCAACCCTTGCCTTCAGGCTTCTAGGAGACAACTGAACAACTGATCTGTTCGTCGACCGACTGCTTTGTTTCTGTTGTGTTATTTTTTGTTTGCAATGTTCTTATTTAGTTGGAATTTATTTGTTCTCTATTATTATACAGGTTCAGAATATTGTTATAGAAAGGGCTAAGTCCTTGCACATCCGTCCTATTATTCACTGTGTGATGGATGTGCAAGGACTTGGCCCTTTCTATAACAATATTCTGAACCTATATAATAATAGACAACAAATTAATTCCAATTGAATAGAAACATTGCAAACAAAAAATAACACAACAGAAACCAAGCAGTCGGTAGACGAACAGATCAGTTCAGTTGTCTCCTAGAAGCCTGAAAGGCAACGGTTGAATATTTATGTTGTGTTAGAATAACCAGTGAAAAATAAACTAAACACATATTATTTTATCGAGTTGTGACGATAGTAGTGTATGGAGTATATCATGATCCAAATGCGAACATTTCAAATGTTGTGGTAACTTTTTGGTAAGTGTATATAGATATGTATTTCACGCAAATTTTATTCTTTAATTTTTTTTAATTTAATTGTTTGAAAAAAGTCATTGTTCTTAATGTTGTTTGTTTAAAACATGTAAAATGTGTAAACGTAACTTAGTAAGCTTTTCTTTGTAGCCCTGAAGAAGTCTGAATATATGGACGAAATGCCGGCTTAAAATTGCGTTGTTGTCTTATACCTCTCCTCTAACCCACGAACTTTTTTCGAGATTCTTGGTAAGCTTACTAAATATATCAAGCTGAAACTTTTCGTTTTTACAAGCTTTTATTTAGTTTCATTCGTTAGTTAGGGTTAAATCTTGCAAGAGAATTTTGACAGACTGACTTCTAGGCGTCCGATTAATTTGAAATTTGGCAGATGTTCATAATTCTGGTGACAATGCATTATGTAATTTTTGTCATAGAAAAAAACAAAATGGCGGACGGTCAAAATTCATAAATTCAAGATGGAGGACGAGTTTTGTGATTATAGTTCGAATCGATTCAAAATTGGTATGTGGGGGTTTTCGGGGTAGGAGATTATGAATTTTTTGTCAAAATTCAAGATGGAGGACAAGTTTTGTGATTATAGTCAGATTCGATTCAAAATTGGTATGTGAGGGTTTTTGGGGTCGGAAATTATGAAATTTCAAAATTAATTAATTCAAGATGCAGGACGAGTTTTGTGGTTATGGTCCAATTCGATTCAAAATTGGTATTCGGGTCAGAGATTATGAATTTGTTGTCGAAATACATAACTTAAGATGGCGGCCCCAAGATGGAAGACCAGTTTTGTGATTATGGTCCTATTCGATTCAAAACTGGTATGCGGCGGTTTTCACGGTCGGAAATTTAGAATATTTTGTCAAAATTTATAAATTCAAGATGGAGGACGAGTTTTCTGATTATGATCATATTTTAATCAAAATTGGTATGTGGGGTTTTCAGGTTTGGAGATTATCATGATTTCTTTCAGCTCAAAACTTCCAGAGAGAAGAGACCTTGTAATAACGATGCACTACTTGAAATGAACTAAGGCAAACTAAGTAAAGAAGAAAATAACTAATAAAAAACCTTTTTAAAGACAAGCTTTTATTTAAGCTGTGTACTGTGTACTAAAACGTATAAAATAATTGGTACTTACTTTTATGAATACTTTGTAAAAATTAAATACTTTCAAGGTCTTCTTACCAACCAATCACTGCCCAATCAAATTAATTGGTACACTTCGTGCGCCAACCTTTTTGAAATCAAATAATTCAACAAAAAATAATTGAATCATTGTCAGCGATGACTTAAACTTATTTTATACGTTTTAGTACACGGCTTAAATAAAAGCTTGTCTTTAAAAAGGTTTTTTATTGGTCATTTTATTTAGTTCATACATTGTAGATTTTTATATAGGTATGAAATTATTTTGTTTTACTATCCTCTCATGATAAACTTTTTGAAATTTAACTTGGCTTCTATTTTTGTGGGGTAACTATGAAAACTATCTCCATAGTATTTTGTCATTATTGTGCACATACAGGATCATTTTTGATAAGCATGGTTTTTTTTGGGGGGGGGGGGACGTATGGACGACACCTTACTTACATGTCCTTGTTTTTAAATTATACTTAAATGTCTTTGTTTTTACACGCTTTATATTAGCTTCACTTGTATGTTTGTTTGTAACCGACTCTTTTGTGCGCGATTTTGACCCACTTCCAGACGTCTGAATGATTTGAAATTTGGCAGGTGTACATAATTTCGGTGACAATGCATTAAGAAATTTTTGTGTGAAAAAAAAACAAAATGGCGGCTCCAATATGGCGTACGAGTTTTGTGATTATGGTCTGATTCACTTCAAAATTGGTATCTGAGGGTTTTCGTGGTCGGAGATTATGATTCTTTTGACAAAATTGAAAAATTCAGGATGGCGGCTCCAAAATGGTGGACGAGTTTTGTGATTATGGTCTGATTCTATTCAAAATTGGTATGTGGGGGTTTTTGGGGTCGAATATTATGATCCTTTTGTAAAAATTGAAAAATTCAAGATGGCGGCTTTAAAATGGCGACCGAGTTTTGTGATTATGGTCTGATTAGATTCAAAATTGGTATGTGGGGGGTTTTGGGGTCGAATATTATGATTCTTTTGTAAAAATTTAAATATTTAAAATGGCGGCCGAGTTTTGTGATAATGGTCTGATTCTATTCAAAGTTGGTATGTGGGGGTTTTTGGGGTCGGAGATTATCATTATTTTGTCAAAATTGAAGGATACAAGATGGCGGCTCCAAAATGGCCGCGAGTTTTGTGATTATGGTCCGATTCTATTCAATATTGAAATTGAAATAGGAATCCTAATATACATATATTTTTACAAGTCCTAATTAAACATAACTATGAATAATTACGAATTACGACCAAAGTGAATTGTCTAGTAATATTTATTCCTCTATAAACAGAACTGTTTATTGGGAAACAATAAGTAGAAACATACTAAATAACCAAATAAACCATATAGGTATAAATACAATAATAATAACCAAATTGAAATAATAATAATAACCAAATTGAAATTATATGAGATTATTCTAGTAAGTAATAAGGTAAATATCAAGTGGTACACTGTTCAAGTTGACCTTATCTGTTATTTTGATTTCAAATACTCAACCAAAACATCCTTGAATTTTCTCACCGAACAAGACTGCTTAATTTCTAATGGAAGCTTATTAAATTCAAGCAAACCTCGATGGAAGATGGAGTTCATAGATTGGGAATACCGTGTACGAGAAACAAAAAGATTATTGGAGAATAATAGTTAAAAAAATTTAATAATAATAACAGTTTGAAAAACTAAAAACACGCATTAATAGAAAACCAGACTAAAAAAATTGAAAATAAGAAAACAAATTATTTTATTTAAAAAAAGCGTGGGGTGCATGGTATCAATAATTATATAGTACATTACACACCTAGGGCAGTAAAGTAAGAAAAATGTCTCGGATCACAGGTAATTGTTGGCCGAGGCGATACCATGCACCCCACGCTTTTTTTTAAATAAAATACATTTTTTTTATTTTTTATTTTTTTAGTAAGGTTTTCTAAAAAAGCGTGTTTTTTAGTTTTTTTAAACTATTATTTATATTATATTTACATATTTCTAGTCTTAATCACACACAATGTTTAATACTCGCACATTTTAGGCTTAAGATAGATTTAATTTAATTTTAATATATAACTATCCCATTGACGATTTCTATACTTGTGCACGTCCTAAGAAATAAATGCTTACTTACTTACAGGTAGTGGGGGATTCGCAATCTTTCGTGCCCTGCACGAGTTTGTACAGGTCCTTTGCTGGATGTGTGCTGTACAGTCTCGGTTTACCAGTTGTTTGCCCGAAAACTGACTGTCTTCTGCAAAACCTCGCAGTTGCAAGTATGTGTGTTACTGTTTCTGGTTCCTTACCGCATAATCTGCATGTTAGGTCGCCATTGAACAGTCCCATTTTATTAAGGTGCTCTTTTAGGCACATTTCCAGTCATTAGCCCCGTAATTATTTTCAGTTGTTCCCTGTTTAGAGTTAGCAGGTCTGCTGTTTTTTTCCGGCACGAGCATTTCATGTACTGTGTTTCCTGGGATGTCATTCCAGTGTTGGATCCAGTCTTCTACAGACGCCCGTGCCGTACGCTTTGGTACCCCGAGGGTCAGTCCTGGACCTGGATGGTTTTCCGATCCTCTTTTAGCGAGTTCGTCGGCTTTTTCATTCCCTGCAAATCCCTGATGTCCTGGCACCCAAATCAGCTTGACGCGGTTTTGTTCTGCTAGAATTGTCGGTTCCTCTTTGTAGGTCCATACCAGTTGGGACATCACTTCCTGGCTGCCTTAAGCTTTCAGTGCCGCCTGGCTGTCTGAGAGAATGTGGATCTGATCGTCTACTATTGCTCTCCTATTGTTTTTCTTCACACATTGAAGGATTGCGTAGACCTCTGCTTGGAATACAGAAGTATGAGTAGCTAAACTCTGTTCTTGGGTTTCTAGAATACACTCCTGCTCCCGCACCATTCTCCATCTTCGATGCGTCTGTGTACCAGATCTTGCCCTGTAGAATGGTGTTGAGTTCTGTGTGATTCCATACAGTTCTGTCTGGTATAGATACCCTCTATGACTTGTCAAATGAGAATCATTTCGCGATGTGGTCTGTTCTCATGTCTAGCACGTCTCGGGTTACGATGCTAACGATACTCATGTGTCCTGTCCCAACGTTTATGTTGCCCTGTGTGTTTCTCAGCCTGAAGGCACCTAGCCTTGCCTCTCGCTGTATCACCAAGTGAAGGGGAGGCAATCCCAGCAGGGTCTCCATGGCTGCAGTGGGCGTTGATTTAATTGCCCCTGTAAGGCCTACACAGGCAAGTCTTTGCACCTTGCCCAGTTTAGCTTTGGTACTCCTTTGCTGTGTCTTGTCCACCACACCAGGGAGGCAAACATTATGGCCGGTTTTACCACCATGTTGTACAGCCAGCACCATGTGGGGTTTTAGCCACAATTTTTTTTCCCAAAAGAGCGTCTTGCCACAAATGTGGTCTCCGCTTTTATGGCCACTTTTGTCAGATGTTGGTTCCAGGTCAGTCTCGAGTCCAGTATCACCCCGAGATATTTGACCTCTCCCTTGCTCTGTATGGTTTCTCCTCGAAGTTTTATAGGTTCTAGCCCCTCTAGTTTGTGTCTCCGAGTAAATGTTACTATGGTGGCTTTTTTAGGGTTGATGTTCAATCCCTCGAAGTCCGTCCATCTGGTTACCAAGTTTAGGGCCTCTTGCATGCCTAACCGTCTTGTTGAATTTCTCCTGTTCTATGACAACAATGTCTTCATCGTACCCAAGGGTTTTATGACCTTTTTTCAGAGACCCCAGTAGTCCGTCCATGACCAGAATCCACAAGACTGGAGAAAGAACTCCCCCCTGTGGGACAGTCTCTTCCATTAGGGTTATATGTATCCATCCTGTTTCTTAGCATTGAGTCTATCCAGGCCACGCAAGGTTCCTTGATTCCTCTCCGTCTAAGAGACCTGGTGATTGAGTCTATAGAGGTTATTGAAAGCACCTTCCATATCTAGAAAGGCCTCTTTATTTTCCAGTATGTTTTCCACTTTCTCTTCCAGTTTGAGGAGTACTGTTTCTGTTGAGCAGCCAGTCCTGTAAGCATATTGTTCTCGATGCAGTTTCCTCATTATTGTGTACATACATGATAATTTTTTATTAGTGTTTGTTAGAAGCGAAGAACCATAAAGAATGGTTATTGAAATTTTGTGTACAGGTTTTCGGATGTTTTAAATAAAAATACACCCAAATTAATATTTTATTTGTTGCAAAACTCTCATTTCAAACTCTTAAGGGATTTATTACTGTGATTAACTTTTGGATCTCTTATTGTTCTCTTTAGCGATTCACTGATATGATTTTCCTTCTATATTAATGGCAATTAACTGATGCCTTACGTTGGGACAGCGAAATATCAGGTGGGGTTCTAGAACAAACAGCAGTCACTCAAGTCCACGTTGACCAGCGGGCTCTTTGTGCCGACGGATACTGTATACAAGTAGTACAGATTATTTTTCGTTCCGTTTCTTCGCATATACGCTCGTGTTAGCGAAGTGAGTTTTTATTTGCTTCCTATAGAAACAGCTTCTGCAATTGATATTGGATGGACTATATATTTATGCATCAGTTATAACACATTGAAAATATCAATCTAGTTTGATTTGTTGAAAATATGAACAGGATGTTCATAAAATCAGATGTGGAATCATCGTAGATTTTTCAATTCACAGAAAAATCTTTCTATTCAATTGAGAATGTTTCCCTTTTCAAAATCAATCTAGTATTTAAATCAGAAAAATCTACTAAGTAACAAATTATATTTAAAAAAAATATTAGCAACCCATAGGTGATTAAACGAATTATTACCAAATTTAGTAATAACAAAAAACATCTTTGTTTTTAGAGGATTTTAAAAAATCAGACGCTGTAGGAACCAAATTTTGAATGAATACTAGGGTTGGGAAACGTGGGTGATTTTAAGAGCAATTTGAAATTGGATTCACATGAAAGTAAAATGAAATTAAAGCATGTTGATCTTGTTAAAGCCGGGATTCAACGGCGCATGGAGTGGCAATCCTGGGTTGAGTGTCAAGATTGGCGCGTCGAAATGTGTCGGGTTGTTCCCATGGCACCTGTAGGATCGCGGTTCCAGACTTGGACACGTAACGGTTGTCGTCTGTTTTAAGCCAGCAGTGTTGGCGTTAAAAATGTAAATAATTTGTTTTGATTGCAATCAGTCATTTGCTCTTCAATTCGCTTCCAGGCATCATGAAATAAATTCCTGTTTTTATGGTTTAGATACCATGGGTTCCAAATAATCAGCTCGGCTTAAAAATTCCACTTCGTTCGACCACTCCATGGTGAAAGTTATATACCACGGCACTGACAGTACCACGCTCCTAGCCTAGTCGTTGGATCGGTATACACATGTTGAACGCCATCGACCGAGCTCCTTTGAACCGTGTTCATTTACCGACAAACGACGGGACTCTCCGCGCCGACCGAAGATCGCCAAGCCTGCCCTATCCCACGGCGCGTGAACTGGCAAGTTTGGCGCGGAGAATGCCACTCCACACGCCGTTGGATCCCGGCTTAAGATGGCAGCAACTTCATGGGCCGAATCATTTGTTATATATATATATATATATATATATATATATGTATACTTGATGTATTGAGAGCTTCTAATTTGATCAAGCTTATGACAGAAACTCTAGAAATATTATTATCTAGTATCCTGATACATTGAGAGGCTCTCTCTGGCTATCTACCAATGACTAAGTAGTAGAAGAAAGTTGGGATCAAACTCAAGTTTTTCTGTGAATAATCGAACCAGATAAATACATTGTAACAGGAAAGCAGAAAGTCTAGGAAGTTTATAGGCTGTTCTGTTGATTTATGTTATCCTGGTACATAATATTCCCTGACTCTCAGAATATATGAACCAAGTGCCTAAATAACATAACCCATAACAGAAATTGTGCTTCTGGATTCATAAGAAATTTAATTTAAGCATTACAGAAACTCGAAGATTATGAACTAAAATATCTCTTTCAAACAGTAATGGAAATCCTTATAATTATATTTAGAACTTGTGTGGCTTTCGAAGAATAAAAGACCCAAAATGAAAACACTGTATCAGGATAGCAGAAACTCGGGAAAGTTTATAGGCTCAAATATCTCCTCTCGTTTATGTTATCCTACTACTTGAAATACTGAGTTTTTCGGGATATCAATGGAAAGTAACTGAAATATATCTTTCAATTTCTGTTATTCGGATACATATTTATTCAGAACTCATCTGGCCATCAAAGAATGAAATAACCAAAACGAATGCAATGTAACATGATAGCAGAAACTTGGGGAGCTTTATGGACTCAAGTATCTTCTATCGGCTATGTTATTCTGATACTTGAAATACTGAATTTCTCGGGATATCAATGGAAAATAACTGAAATATATCTTTCAATTTCTGATTTCCTGATACATATATATTCAGAATTCATCTGGCTATCAAAGAATGAAATAACCAAAACGAATGCAATGTAACAGTATAGCAGAAACTTGGGGAGCTTTATGGACTCAAGTATCTTCTATCGGTTATGTTATCCTGATATTTGAAATACTGAATTTCTCGGGATATCAATGGAAAATAACTGAAAATATATCTTTCAATTTCTGTTATCCTGATACATATATATTCAGAAATCATCCGGCTACCAAAGAATGAAAGAACCAAAACGAATACAATGTAACAGGATCGCAGAAACTTGAGGAGGTTTAAGGACTCAAGTATCTCCTCTCGTTTATGTTATCCTGATACTTGAAATACTGAATTTCTCAGGATATCAATGGAAAGTAAATGAAATATATCTTTCAATTTCTGTTATCCTGATACGTATATATTCAGAATTCATTTGGCTACCCTTCGATCTTTGAATTAGACCGAGATAAATTTACTGAAAAGATGCTGTCTTCACAAATTTTGAGCGGTATCAAAAACAGCGTCAAAACTGGAGTTTGCAGCCGTAATATTGGAATCCTGGCACCTTGTTTGCAAAAGGCTACAGATCCCATTCAACAGCTTTTCGTCGACAAAATCCGGGAATACAAGCAAAAGAGCAATAACGGTAAGAGCTTGGTGGAACCAACACCCGATCTTCAGAAAGAACTAAAAACTGAATTAGAAAAAGTAGCCAGGCAAATTCCAAGATCCAGTAATCGACCTCATCAATTTGGAAAAGTAACTTTGTAATTTTTGTTGATATGAATAAATAGTTGATAGATTGAATAAAAGAATGAAAGAACCAAAACGAATACAATGTAACAGGATAGCAGAAACTTGGGGAGGTTTATGGACTCAAATATCTCCTCTCATTTATGTTATTCTGATACTTGAAATACTGGATTTTCGGGATATCGATGGAAATTAACTGAAATCTTTAATTTCTGTTATCCTGATAATATATATATATATATATAGAACTCATCTGGCTATCAAAGAATGAAAGAACCAAAATAAATACATTGTAACAGGATAGCAGAAACTTGGGGAAGTTTATGAACTGAAATATATTTTTCAATTTCTGTTATCCTGATACATATATATTTAACACGTTAACGACTTGGTGACGTTTAAGCAGTGACACAGGTGTATGTGCCGCCAGGGCAGGGTGTGATCAATGTGGTGTCACTGACATGATTTTAATGAGTATCACCTTGCCTTTTGCAGGATACACGCTCTCACGTTTAAGAGATAGAATGTGTTTTAGAATGGTCCGAAGAACTCGGTAAAGGTAGCGGGTTGGGAATTCAATACTTATTTTTTGACGATTCCACAATTATGGACTCGGCAAAAAGGTCATTTATTATTATGTGAATAAGACTTCAACTGATCCGATAAATCAATGTAGGCTTTAGAATCATTATAATCAACTACAGCCTAAGAGAATAAGAAATGATTATGTGAATATGCTAAAAACAAAGAAAGAGGGTTATTATGAACAGAAAATTGATGAAAATAAGCATAATGCGAAAGAAATGTGGAAATGTTTAAAATCACTTATAAATCCAATTGAAAGTTATAATTTTGAAATGATAGTATTCAATGTCGGTGATCAAATAAAAGTTTGTAATACAGAAATTGATATTGCAAATGGATTCAATGAATATTTTGTAAATAGTATAGGTGAAATTGTAAACAGTATAAATTCTGACTCAGAATGGAGTTCAAACTGTTTTGATATAGTAAATTGTAATTAGACTCATTTAAACAGATAGACCTGCCGCAGTTGAAAAATATAATATTCTCAATAGATAAGATTAATAGATCTGAGATTATGAACAGTCTATTTAAAAAAAAAGACATTTAACACCATATGGGGCATGTTATACTGAACTTTATAAATACGTCTCTTCAAACTGGTCAATTTCCCCAACACTTCAAGACAAGCACAGTAATACCAATACCAAAAATAAATAATACTTTAGAACCATGTAATTTTCGTCCTACCCTTGAAAAAGTCTTGGAACGAGCAGTGTATGAGGAACTCAACAAATACTTTGATGAAAACGGGTTATTTTTAGGTTGTCAGTCAGGCTTCAGAAAAAAACATTCGTGTGAGTCTGCCTTACAGCTTACAATAACAAATTGGAGGGAAAAAATTGATAAAGATAATTACGTTGTTTGTACATTTTTTGATTTAAAGAGGGCAGTCAAATAACAAAAATTAATAGGGGCTATTCACAAAATTTAGTAAATGATATTGGAGTTCCACAAGGTAGTGCACTGGGACCTTTACTTTTTTTAATTTATATAAATGATATCAATTACGTAGATGGTGATCACGTGATAAACTTATTTGCAGATGATACATTATTATATACCTACAATAAAACCTTGCAAGTGCTGTGGAAAAGATGAATAATTCATTGAAAAATATTGAGTTGTACATTTGAACAAATTAACTGAAACTTAATATCACTAAAACTAAGGCGATGATCATTACAACAAGGTATAAACAAAATAATATTGGGAGAAATACAGTCAAAATTAAAAGAAACGAAAATGATGTAGAAATGGTGAGTAAAATTAAGTATCTAGGGTTTATTGTAGATAACACAATTTTAAATGAGACAAAAAAATGTAAAAATTGTAAGAAAAATATTTTATGGCTTCTGCGGGAGTCTCTTATATCTTTTGAATCAGAACAAATTTAATCAATTACAAAAATTACAGAATCGTGGAATGCGAATAATATTACGCTGCAATAGAATGACACCCATACAAGATATGCTTAGTAGTTTAAGGTGGCTTACTGTCTCACAACGACTTTACTATCAAACTATGATATTCATATTTAAAATAATGAACAATTTGCAAGCAATATACTTAGAAAGCCTATTAATCACAAATAGTGAAGTACACCACCATAATACCAGATCGAACACCAATTTTCACATCCCTAGGACAAATTTACGAAGCAGTATGAACTCATTATTTTTCAAGGGTCTGGATAGTTTTAATAAAAATAATAAAAAATTTACTTCTATCCGTATGTTCAAGAGGGACTTGATAACATTTATAACAACAAACTGAATTGAAAAACAAAAAAAATTTTTAATTAAGCTAAGGATTTTGTTTTTGAATAAAAGAATATGTAAAATTGTATTATACAGGGAATATGTGCGATAGAGTTTATGTTATTTTATAGTTTATTTTTTGTTATTTTCTGTTATTTTTGTTAAAATTTGTTTTTAAATTTATTTTCGATTTCTATGCATTATGTGTAGATAAAGTATATTAATTACGTTTATATTAGGCTTGCCTATTTGGAAATAAAGTTCTTCTTCTTGGGCTTTTCTGATTCCTCACCAATCTCAGTTTCAGCATCGTGGACTGTACTTAGCATCAGTACGTCACATTTATCCTTCCATTTTAGAATGACCATGCCACTTTCTCAAGCAATAACCTTCTTCAGCGTTTTAGTTGTGACTTCTTTCAGGTTGAATTTGCGATTTGATCGCAAAGTTCCAACAAGATGAGTCTTGCTCTGTAGCAATTAATTCCGTTGACGAGCAGTCCGATAAACTGAATTGTACTCTTGGGACACCGTGTGGTAAATGTTGTGTCTCACATAAAAACTAAGCAGTTTTGTTTTTTTTATTATTTTTTTTACAAAATATCGCCAAACGGAATATTTGATCGAAAAATACCGAAATACATAAAAAAAAAAAATGGTCCAAAAGACTCAATTTTTTGTTAATACGTCGGTCGTTAAAGTGTTAAAACATATCTGGTTATCGAAGAATAAAAGAAGCAAAAAAATGAATTACATTGTAACAGAAAAGCAGAAGCTTGGGGAGGTTTATGGACTCAAATATCTCCTCTCATTTACGTTAGCCTGATTCTTGAAATAGTGAATTTCTCGGGATATCAATGGAAATTAACTGAAATATCTCTTTCAATTTCTGTTATACTCATACCAGAACTCATCTAGCTATCAAAGAATGAAAGTACCAAAATGAATACAGGATAGCAGAAACTTGAGGGTTTATGAACTGAAATATCTCTTTCAATTTCTGTTATCCTGATACATATGAATATGAATTTATCTGAATATGTATTCTCCAACTGAAACTTCCAAACTATCTTGTATTTATATTTATACTAATTATCCAGAGCTATCTGAATCTGTTTTCCTCAACTTGTAATTGGGATTTATCCTGTTAAGAGAATAAATGTATTTTTTTGTATATTCCGGGGGTCCCTGGACTTTCTCTTTTCCTCACGGGAATGTATAGATGGGGTCAAAATATTACCATTACTTCATATAACTTTTGTTCCTAAAAGCCTTCGTTACCAAGTTACGGGCCCTCAAAGTTACAAAATGAAAAATGTTTTTCTTTGATAACTTTCAAAGTGAATATTCAAAATCATCTAAATTTTGGTGATCAGGATTCAGTTGTTTCGCTACAAAGTCAGGAACGGTCTACCCCCGGTGGTCCACACCCCAAATCTTTGAAATGACTGGGATTTGTCAATATGTTTTAACAAAACAAGGTTACCTGGACAATTTCCTGAATAAAAGTTCTCGTGTGGAAAATCGATCGGAGCAACAATTTTTTATAAAAATGCATTTTTGTTTGACGACATCCAACCTGAGATGTCTACCATTATTCGAATATATTAATTTGTAATGAAAATAGAAATGATAGGTACAATGTTCATAACGAATTTTTATCATGCAAACACGTTTACCATACAAAACTCATGGTGTAAATAATCAATCGCAAGCCTCAAGAGCAAACAGAAATGCAAAATCCGCTACAAAAAATGCTCGATATGACCCCCGTCTCTCTCAATACATTTTCTTAGTCGGCGCAAACACCCTCTCTGCACTTGAAATAGCATGCCAGGGTCGTTTCTTATGGCTTCACAATGTAATGTAATTCTATTCAACAAGGCATCTCTGGTGTGAATAGGTGTAGCGTAAACGAGGCTTTCTAGATGCCCCCACAGAAAGAAATCCAATGGATTTAAATCCGGAGACCGCGGTGGCCATGAATATGGCCCACCTCTACCAATCCATCCATTGGGGAAAATCTGGTTCAGATGGTCTCGCACAATCAAACTAAAATGAGGAGGAGCGCCATCATGCATAAACCACATATCTCTTCGGGTTTGCAATGGAACATGTTCCAAAAGTCCATTCAAATCATTCTGAATGAACTCCAAATAACGTTCTCCATTCAATCGGTCATATAGAACGAATGGTCCTATAAGATGGTTTCCTATGATACCAGCCCAAACATTCACTTTGAATTTCCGTTGGTGTTTGGTTTGCAATATCCCATGGGGATTTTTTTCGGCTCATATGTGGAAATTATGAGAGTTGATTACTCCATCTCTACTGAAACCTGCTTCATCAGTCAATAAAACTCGAGTAATAAAAGTCATATCCTCTTTTTGCTTATCCAGGAACCAATTGGCATATTCCAGTCGAGCTGGAAAATTTTCAGGTGTCATGGCATGTACCTTCTGGATGTGATATAGGTGGAGCAGTTGTTCCCTAATTATTCTATGAATAGTGGACTTGGATGTATGGAACTGTTCTGATGCTCATTGAAGGATCATCAGCGACAGCTTCCAAAATATTTTCCTCCAATACAACCGTATGCACAGCCCTAGGAGCGCAACACCTCATTTTGGCAAAACTGAACCTACAATAATATCGAAATAAAACAACAGGCTCCAATTAATTATCCATTAGACATACCTGTCTCCCTCAAGCTGCGATCGACACTGAGACGGTGTGCCCCCCGGTCTTGTTAGATTACACAAATTCCTAGATCTTGGTAGGTAGGGGGAGTAGTATGTAGTCAACAATGGAAAGCACCTGGGCATCTTCTGAGGATACCCTCTACACTTCCAAGAAAAGGGTTCCTAGGACAAAGAATCTAACCGAAAGTAAGTAAAATTCCTTCGATGGGTTCTTTCCCT
>JAFIRS010003916.1:0-108567 GCA_018342105.1 Gonioctena quinquepunctata | reverse complement strand
AAATACCCCCACCATACAACAAGTCCGATGCGATGCGCAATCTGTATGGATTTTGAGGAGATTCTCTTGATATTCAACGCACTCATCAATACTCGCAGTTCACTCTTAGCTCTCTCACAGGACAAACGCCCTCCTCGCTTGGAGAGTACAAGGATTCATGAAGGTCATGACTACACAGAATATGTATGCCTACACCACAACTTTAGTCAAGGTCAAACAAACATCGAGATCAAATCTTAAGGTTGCCGAAACAATCCCAACATCAAAACTCAAGGTCAAATCTCAAAGTCAAAACTTAATGTTATGAATCTCAAGGTCAAACTCAAGGTCAAAACTGAAGTCGAATCTCAAAGTCGACGAAACCCCATGTCAAAACTCAATGACAAATCTCAAAGTCAAATCTCAAGGTCAAACACACACACATTGCACACCTGCAACCATTCAAGGTCACACGTGACGTCATAGTGGTGGGGGGAGAGCCAGAACCGGCTTAAATCTCCTACTTATTTCATAATTTAGTGGGGGAGAATGTTCAATCTTTTTCACCCATTAATTCATTTATGTTTTGTATTGTTATTATCTTTAATTGGAGAGAAACATATTTCATTTTTATAGTATTGTATTTCATTATTGCCTTTCAAATCTACCGCGTATATCATGTTGAAAATCGCACAAATCCAATCGCTCCCTCTGGTGAGGAACCGAAGGAAAACCAGTTGAACGAAAGACTCCGCACGAATAGTGAGTGATTTAAAATTCGCTGTTTTTAACGCTTTCGCTATTTTCAATCCGCAAAGGCAACGCTTGCTGCTAATTCCGCTACACGCTTACGCAACCTATATACAGTCCACATCGAAGAAGAGTTGGAAGTCGCCTAGAAGAGGGATCAAGGTGAGTGCATTTTCAACTGACGATTTTCTTCTCTTAATTGAACCATAACTTACGCGACAAACAGAATATTTTGGGATTTAAAAAAAAAATTTACCATCTTATTGCAAAGGTGAAATAATGAATTTTTTTTTTTCTTAAATACATTTTCTTATTGTTTATAATCTTCTTTTTTATATTTCAATTGTTTAAATAATTAGTTGGGAAATTATTTTATTCTTGAAAATCATCATTGACCTTTTTCAATCAATTAACAGAGAAATAATTTTTTTTCATAAATAATTTCATTGTTTATTAACTTAACAATTTGTTATAAACTAATAATATTAACCGTGCTAATAAACCCTTAAAAAACATGTTTCTAGACGTCATTCCGAATCGAATGAGCTATCGCTCATATTTTTAGGAGCTTTATATCTATTTAACACGTTTTTGAACTTGTTGATTAGACTATATTGAGACTAAGAAGGTTTATTTTATTTTCTACTTTTCAGTTCCGTATTTCGTCGGTTCAATTTTTTGTTAAAAAGTTATTCTTTCACAAGTACAACGTCTCATTCCCGCAAACTCTCACCACATATAAAACACGTGGAACTCTTTGAAGATCCGGTTTCCGACATCCTGATATCTGAATGACACCACAACAACGAATATAACGTCACCATTTACATACCAAACGTTGACCATGGTTATTTTATAATTGCGAAAAATTTGCAAATTTGAAAAAAAAATCAAAAGCTCTATCTCGGAAACTATTAGGTCTATGGGGACAAAAAAAAAACTCGAAATTCAGCAAATTCTACCTAGTTTAACAAAGGTTACTATAGTCATTGTCGAGAAACCACTCGTTCATGGTTAAAATGGTCAAAAACTGAAAAAAGTGCCGAAAAATTGGAGTAATTAGGCTGGGAAACTAAGTTCCGGAGGGGCCCTGAAGTGGAAAACTTGACCTGAGTACGTCTACGTAATTCTGAACATTGTGTGAAAAAATCGCTACTACCTGATTTCATATACGTGAGAATGTATTATTTTACTGTATTACATGAACATCCTATTCATATTTTCAAACAAATCAATAAATGCATACATTATGAGAGTGTGGGATAAATGAATACACTATATCGACTATCAATTCAAGCACACAAGAAAAACAGTCTCTTGGATTTGCCCCAATTTTCAATCAAACCGCCTATTTATTTTAGGTATAAGAACTCCCAAAATATATATTCCATATGTCCAATATGGGCCAATCGAGACATCCTCTCCCCAAGTGACGATTTATTTCTTGAAAGCTATCTATATTCACGGCAGGAGTAACTCCTGCAACAAATGGAGCAGGATGAAGCAACAGCATCCAAAAAACGGACGCATGCGCTCTCGCGCTTTTCGAAGCTCCGGCAGAACGTTCCGACGAAATAGATGTCACAGTTCGCGCCTACACTTCGGAAGGATAACAATTTTGTCGCAGGATAATATGTCCTTGCCGAGACGCGCGTTTTTGCGTCATCAGGAGCTGACGATCTGCGAGATGGAACAAGATAAACTGACTGGTGTTTTTTCGAGTGGTGACGCATCGGTTTGATTCCGAAATTTGGTGACTGGTGATTCTGGATTTTTTGGGGTGAAGTTTGCTAGTTTCTCGTCAAGATTTGATTCAACAAGTGAGTATCACTGAATGTATATTTTGAATTGAAATGAAGGTTTGGAAGTCACGAGAAACTATACAGTTCATGTCAAAATCTAATGAAATATCAAATGAGCAATCACTAAGAAGTGACACGAAAACTGTTAATTTTCCTTTTTTCGCTGGAGAAAAAAGTTTGTAATCAAGTATTTCCATTGCTCCAAGACTCGAATTTTTCTTATGAAGAATTCTACAGTGCCGTTATAAAGTTGGCTGCATATGGAAAATAATTTGTTATAAAAATTTCTGGAAAACTCCAATGCCGGTTCGTTTCTGCATGACAACTAAAAAATCAGTTTCGACTTACATCACGTGACCTCAGATTTGGCGGGAATTTAAAAAAAAGTTGTCTGGTGACGAAAAATTGGTCAAATTGACAAGATATCGAAAAAATTTTTTGAGAAAATGTGTTTGGAATCTAACGGGGATCCCATATATCAATTTCAAAGCAGATTAAAAAACAAAAATACTATTTTATTCCTCTACCCTCACTAAGAAACATTATACACTGTGTCCATGAAGTATGGAACAAATTCATTTTTAGCTAAACAGGTCATTTTAAGAAATAATCCTGAAACACGTCGATTTTTTATGTTAATTTACCGTATTTTAAAATAATAATCTAATATACAGGGTGAATTACGTTCGAGTAATGACGTCACCGTCATTTTTTTTAAATGGAACACCCCCATTTTGTCTCAATTTTAGGATTACTCTAGCTGAGCTGATTCCAAAAATGTATCACATGTTGATTCCAATTGGTACAGGGTGGACAAAAATACAATAGTTTTGTGTGTGCTCATAAAGTAACGCGTAACATTCTTTATTAGGTAAATTAACAATATTATCAAAAATACTTATTGTCTAGCGGCAATTGGTTTAAATGTAACACCCCGTAGTTTGCTACATGTTTAGAGTAATAAAAATGAGCTGTTTCCAAACATGTTTGGTACTTGTGGTCTAGCAGACAGAATATGACAAAAAATATTTCTTATCTATTTATAAAAAACATAGTCGTCTACTTTTTTGGGAAATGTCATTATTTGTTTAGTAATTTATTGATGTTCAGTGACAGTTTAGTACTACAATATTTTTGGTATTCGTGAATATTCGAATGATTGCTTAGATTTAATTGGAAGTAGAAATGGAGTTAAGTGTAAAACAAAGAATTGAAATACTTATGATGATTGGGTATGGAGACAGATCGCGAACTCAGATGGAATTTCGAGAAATTGGTAATGTTGAAAATGTACGCAAATCAGGTCGTCCTCCTGCAAATGCTGATACAGCATTAGATGTTTTACTGAGTTTTGAAGAAGATGCGCACACTTCTGTTCGTAAAGTTAGTCGCTATATCGGTGTTAGCAAAACAACGGTACACAAACTATTGAAGCTTGAAAAATGGCATCCTTATAAAATCAAACTTGTGCAAGAATTGAACGAAGATGATCCCGATAGAAGACTCCAATTTTGCGAAGAAATGATGGATAAATGTCACCGAGACCCTCTCTTGATACAAAACATTATTTTTTCTGATGAGTCGACTTTCATGTTAAATGGTGAGGTTAACCGTCGGAATTGTAGATACTGGGCAAAAGAAAACCCCCACTGGATGCGTGAGCATCATACACAATACCCTCAAAAGGTAAATGTATGGGCTGGAATTGTACGAAATCGAATCATCGGACCCTACTTTTTCGAAGGTAATTTAAACGGGGCAACGTATCTTGAGTTTTTAAGGGGGTATCTCGTACCTACTTCACATAATTTGTTTCCCAGCAGACGTAATCCTGGAGGTTTTGATGAAAGTTTATGGTTTCAACAGGATGGTGCACCTCCACATTATGCTGTAGATGTTAGAAGGTACCTAGATGAAATTTTTCCGAACAGGTGGATTGGTAGACGTGGACCCACTGAATGACCAGCGAGGTCACCAGATTTAAATCCTTTGGATTATTTTCTGTGGGGCCATCTGAAGAATGTTATTTATAAAACTGAACCAGCAAATATTGCAGATGTACAAGAGAAAATTCGAACAGGAATAAACAATATTACGCAAGAAACCATACATAAGGTTCAACAAGAATTTGTACACCGTTTGGGTTACTGTCAAATACAGCAAGGGCTGCAGTTCGAACATTTATAAAGTCATGTATTCCAGCATATTCTGTCCGCTAGACAATAAGTATTTTTGATAATATTGTTAATTTACCTAATAAAGAATGTTACGCGTTACTTTATGAGCACACACAAAACTATTGTATTTTTGTCCACCCTGTACCAATTGGAATCAACATGTGATACATTTTTGGAATCAGCTCAGCTAGAGTAATCCGAAAATTGAGACAAAATGGGGGTGTTCCATTTAAAAAAAATGACGGTGACATCATTACTCGAACGTAATTCACCCTGTATATTAGATTATTATTTTAAAATACGGTAAATTAATATCAAAAATCGACGTGTTTCAGGATTATTTCTTAAAATGACCTGTTTAGCTAAAAATGAATTTGTTCCATACTTTACGGACACAGTGTATACATTCTTGTTTCATCTGGAAACAGCTTTAATAACCTAAATCACATAAGTTTGGGTCAAAACTAATCAAATATTTGTGGAATAGACATTTTGCGGGAGATTACACAAGGTGCCCTGTCTATTGATGCACATGAGCTTATTCAATATTCTCAACCCGTAAATATAATATAAACCAACTAATATTTGTAATTAAAACTCAACAATACATTATTTATCCTAATTGAATTTAGTATTGTTTAGGTGGATGTGAAAAAATAAAAAAACCCAATAAACAAACAATGTACCTACAAATTTTCAATATTCTACGTGACCATGCACCTTCGCGCTCCATATATAGAATTGTTCTGGAAAACATTTCACGCCGTACATTTTTCAACATAGTTCTGTTGATCAGTCATGCACAATTCCTCTTAGAAATTTGTAATTGTTCTTCATTTCGAAATGGGCGTTGTTTATAAACATTGCTTTTCAGGTGAATCCACTGAAAAAAATGACACAGCGTTAGGTCTGGAGACCTTGCTGGCCAAGGATTACCTGAATATCGCCCTATCCACAGCTCACCAAACTCATTGTTCAACCACTCCCGCACTTCATTCGTAGAATGAATAGAAGCCCCTTCTTGTTGAAAGAATAAACAAATCCGCTCTTGTAATGGTAGGTTGTCGATAAATATATCGGTCCGTAAAAAGTCTAAATACCATTTGCCATTCAAACTTTGTCTAAAAAGAAGGAACCTACAATTCGCTCATTTGGGGATGCAAACTTACATACCGAATACCGAAAGAAGAACATCATCCGATAAGACCTGGTTTAACAGAAACTGCTCTAGAGCTGTGGCTTCCAAACAGGCAGCATACCATCGATGGCTAAAAAATCCGGGCCCTGAGACCAGAGCAGCATATGTCGAGGCTAGAGGCATATGTAAAGAGACAATAGAAAGCTCAAAAGATGCCCACAAAGCCAAAATAAGATCAAAACTTGCTGAATGTCCTAACGGATCCCGTTCATTTTGGTCTTTCGCCAAAGCTGTGGGAAGAAATTTCACTTCCAGCTCATTTCCTCCCCTAACCAAAGAAGATGGAACACTAGCAACGACTGCCCAGGAAAAAGCCAATATCTTTGCGCACCTATTTGCTGGAAATTCCACTCTGGATTCATCGGGAAAACAACCCCCGAACATTACACCTATTGACAGTCACATGCCCGAGATCACCTTTCGCCAACGTACTATCAGAAAGATTTTGCTGGGTCTCAACACCAACAAAGCCTGTGGATCTGACGGAATCCCGCCGATTGTTCTCAAGAAATGTGCCCCGAACTAACACCTGTTCTTTGCAAGTTGTTCAACCACTCTTACAATTTGGGGTATTTCCGTCCAATTGAAAATTGCAAGAGTACAGCCAGTCCCTAAAAAGGCAAAAGGCACCTACCTAGCAACTACAGACCTATCGCACTGCTATCTATTATTTCAAAGGTCATGGAAAAAGCCATCAACATCGAGCTCATGAAATATCTGGAAGACTCAGGAATTGTCAACGATAGGCAATATGGCTTCCGCCATCAGAGATCAACTGGTGACCTGCTCGCTTACGTCTCACATATATGGCAGCTATCTATTGAAAAGCATGGAGAAACTTTAGCTGTGGCATTAGATATCTCCAAGGCGTTCGATCGAGTTAGGCACCAGGGACTCCTCGCCAAGCTTCCGCTTGGCTTGCGCTACTATTAAAAGCATGAGAACTTAGCGTGGCATTAGATATTTATATATGTGGTTAGGCAGAGATCTGCTTCCTAGTTTTCTCAAACAGGTCTCTCCATGTAGTGGTCGATGGAGTTTCATCTGACACTCTACTCATAAATGCTGGTGTTCCGCAAGGATCCATTCTCGCACCAACACTATTTCTACTTCACATCAACGACCTGTTGAAAGCAACTTCATGTCCAGTACACAGCTTTGCCGATGATAGTACCCTCCATACCGCTTTCTCTCCAGGGCCCCTATATCAGCCCGTGAAACCAGAAATGAACGAGGAAGAAATGTTAATAATATAAATATGGACTTGGCAACAATTCTCGAATGGGGATCTAATAACTTGGTAGAATTCAATGCAAACAAAACACAAGCATGTCTTTTCTCTAGAAAAGCCGATCTCACTGTGCCTAACATAACTTTGTCAGGAGTAACCATACCACTGAAGCCATCCATATCGATGCTTGGTATTACTATCAGCAATAACCTTTCCTGGGAAAATCACGTGAGGTCCATTGCCAAAAGTGCATCCCAAAAACTTGGTTTTCTGTTTCGTGCCAAGAGCTATTTCACCCCCAGTCAGCTGCTTATGATCTATAAGGCACAGATCCGACCTGTCCTGGAATACTGTTCCCATATTTGGAGTGCGGCACCTAAACATATCCTGAGGCTATTGGATTCTGTCCAAAAAAGGGCAATTCGTCTCGTCGGTGATGCCTCGCTTACAAACTCGCTCACTTGTCTGGAACACCGTAGAAAAGTTGGCGATTTGTCTCTATTTTATAGATATTTTCATGGGCGATGCTCTTCTGAAATATCAACAATCGTTCCTGCTTTGGCAGTCTCTTCGAGATTAACCCGTCAAGTTCAGTCATCACACCCTTCGTGGTCACTTTGGAAACCTGCAGAACATCACTTTCCAAAGACTCGTTCATCCAACGAACAGCGAGGCTTTGGAACTCATTGCCTAGGGAGGTGTTCCCCGAGGCATACAACCTTCAGAAATTTAAGAAGAACACCAACTCCTACCTTCTTTCCCTAGGTTCCCACGATGTTCTCTGAACATTACAGGATATCCCTTTTCGTGGGAACCAGAACATAAAAAAAAAAAAAAAAAAAAAATTTAAAATTCCACACCATACATTCACTTTGGAACTATATTGGTCCTTGGCTTCAATAATAAAATTAGTATAATGATCTGTCCACCATCTACAATTTTAAGAACTGATGACACCGTTTGAGGTGAAAGTTGCTTCGTCAGAAAATAGCACATTTTTTGAGAAATCGTGATTGTCATTTAACATTCTCTGGAACCATGCACAAAAATAAAATCTAGCGTCGTAATCCCTATTTCGCAATACTTGCACAAATTTTGATTTGTATGGGTGAAAGTGATTTTGCTTTAAAATTCGTCTAACAGAGGTTTGAGATATTTCTGCCTTTTCTGCCATAATTTTCGTCGAAACTCTTGGTGTCTCAGTGACTGTCAATAAAACATTGTTTACATTATTTACAACAGGCTTAACGTGAATACTTTCATATTTGTTTTCCACCGACCCAGTTTTCTTAAATTTTGGTCTAGATACCTCCTATTGAAAATTTCATCTACTTCTCTTGTGCTATGATAATTTTCGCCATATAGCAATACTATTTCTATGTTTTCTTGTATACCCAGTTTTGGAGCCATTTCTATTGATAGATTGAAAAACACAAAAACTGATAAAGAACAACAACTCCAACAAAATTGTCTACAAGTTATTGTGGCATTTGTTATTGTTACAACAAAAGTAAAACTTTTTTCTAAGCCGCCTTATAAAATTCAAAAATATAGTCATTGAAGTTCAAATTCACTAACCAATAATGAATTAAGCAAGGATAAATAATGTATTCTTAAGTTTAAATTACAAATATTAGTTGGTTTAAATTTCATTTACAGGTTGAGAATATTGAATGAGCTCATGTGACAAGACTAAATCGTGTTTTCATAATTAATCTCCCGCAAAATGTCTATTCCACAAATATTTGATCAGTTTCGACCCAAACTTATGTGATTTAGGTTATTAAAGCTGTTTCCAGATGAAACAAGAATGTATAATGTTTCTTAGTAGGGGTAGAGGAATAAAATGGTATTTTTGTTTTTTTTCAATCTGGTTCAAAATTGGTACATGGGGTCCTCGTTGGATTCCAAACACATTTTCCCAATAAAAATTTCCGATGTCTTGTCAATTTGACCCATTTTTCGTCACCACAGACGACTTTTTTTAAAATTCCCGCCAAATTCCCGCCAACGGATTTTTTAGTTGTCAGACATGCAGAAACGAACCCCCATTACAGTTTTTCATAAATTTCAATTACAATTTTTCCTCCATGTGTAGCGAACTTTATGACGGACACTGTATATGATGACTGGGTGACTGATTACGAGAATTTTTGTTGGTGAAATTATAATGCATGTTTGGTAGTATTTAGAATTTTATGGAACTTTAGGGACCTATACAGTTCACGTTATCATTGATGATGAAGGAAAACGAATACCGAATGTCGACGTTTCGAAACTTGTTTTCATCTTCAGGACTCTCGGTGATTCTTGAATTGAGTTTAGACAAAAAAAAAGGAAGATGTCTAATAGTGACAATTAATCACCGGAGGAAGAATGGAATGTGATAAAAGCTGATACAAAAATATGATGTCCAGTTTTAAATAAACCAATGAAGATTTGCAATTCGTGTCTGTTTTTTTCATTCAGATTGGACGACGATGTGTTCTAGACTTCAAATCATATATTTTATATACATATTTTTCTTCGTGTTTTGTTATTTCAATCATTTTGCCTTTGTTTCAAGATTGTTTGTTGTCCAATGATGCTCACTGATGCCAAGCAACTAATTTTACGTCGGCGCCAAACGAACAAGCAAATTAATTACGTGAAGCAAAAAATTTTGCCAAGCATTCTCGAAGTCAATATCAGTGAGACAGCTACCCGAACGGGCACATATGTCGTTGCGAGTGGTAGTGCGGAGAGCGCATTTTTGTTATTGTTTATCGCAGGAGATTTCACGTTGCATTTTTATGTTGTTTTGATCATTTCTTTAAAGTAATTCAATGTTCTTCGTTGATTGTTTGTTTGGCGCCGACTCAAATTCAGTCACTTACATTAGTTCAGGAGCTTTGTTATCAAGACTGAAAAGGTTCATTTATATTTTGCTTTTCAGTTTCTTTTTTTGCCGTTTTTATTTTTTGTTTAGAAGTTTGTATTTTTATTTTTTTGTGGCTAAAATCTACTAATTGCTACCTACTCAATTTGGATTATTTTTAAAATACCTACCCACTCACTTTCACTATTATGCGCCTGAAGTATTTATGATCCAGAAAAGGGCTATTCGTATACTATTCGGCTTGAGTTATGGAGACTCTTGTAGAACATCCTTCAGAGACCACAGAATATTCACCTTAGCAAACACTTACATATTTGAAATAAGTATGCTGATACACAAAAATCGATCAACATTGTCACTAACTTCAAACAAGCACTCATATCCAACTAGAAACCAAGAATACCCTCTGCCAAACTATAATTACAACAGAACTAGAAAGGGGCCACTGTATTCAGGAATGAAAGTATACAACCACCTACCTTCCAACTTGAAATTTCTAAGCAAATATCGTTTCAAAACACAGCTGAAAAATTATTGCATGAAAATGTTTTTTATTATTTAGAAGATTTTTTTTCCCAAAAATTAGAATAAGAATATTTTTTTTATGTATGTATATATGTTTTTTAGTATATATGTATTTCTATGTTTTCTTGTCTTTTCTCCTTTTCTCACTTTCGCTTTCATTCTCTACACCCCTAGACTTTCTTGATGCTGTATGCTGAATCTGAACATATATTTGTTAAAATATGTAAAAATACCAAATGTAATTTCGATTCTGAGAAATAAACTTCTCTATCTATCTATCTATCTGTCTATCTATCTATTAACTGTTATATATTATAACTAGCTGGTACCAGCGACTCCGTCCGCGTTGAACTTTGCTTTTTTTGTGACGTCTATTACAAATTCAATAACTACTTTAGGGACGGAGTTTATAAAAATACTGAAACACGTATTTCTTTATTTGTAACAAAGACCTCAAATGCATTTATAAAAACACCGAAACATGTATTTCTTTATCTCTTACAAAGACCTGAAATACATTTTTTTTAACCCCAACTTGGAAACTAACGGAATTCCTATACAAATTTCCAATCCCAACTTAACCCCCATTTCACCCCTTTAGGAGTTAAATTTCCAAAAACCCCGAAACATGTATTTTTTATTTGTAACAAAGACCCCAAGTATCAATTTCAACTAAGTATACAGACTTTCGACCCCCATTTTAACCTTAAGGGTTGAAATTTCGAAAACCTGAAACACATTCATCTTGATTTGTGAACTGAAGAAGAGCCCGAATACTAATACTAATATTTTCACTTTCACCCCACCTTTTCACCATTTTAGGGATGGAGTACTAAAAAAATATGCTGGCAAAATTTTTGTTCTCAGGACTAGTGGTTTCGTCTGGGCGTTGATCGTATATCAGTCAATCAGTGAGTCAGTTAGTCAGGACATGTAATTATATATGTACATATTATCCCAAACACGAGGCTGCTGTGAACCATTGAGGAGATCCCTAGACTGTCTTCCGTCTCCAAAGTCAAATCAACTCCGGGCCTCCATTATGTTGTAGTGTCATGAGAACTACATATATGTGCCAAGTTTCAACAGAATCGGTTCACAGGTGTGAAATCAATAAACCATCCTCTATTTTGCTACCCTTAGGGCTGTAATTTTTTTCGAATCCAAATGGGACCAACTTCGAGGTATACCCTACCTATTACAAAAAAGAATATATACAGGGTGATTCAGAATAAGACCGACAAACTCGGACTACAGATTCCCCACCTCATTTCGAGGTGAAAAGTTGCTATCAAGGTATGTCCTAAAATGCATCCCTTCTGAGATAGAGTGTCGGAAGTACGAAAAAAATTTAGATTTGATTTGTTTTCTCCAAAATTCCTGAAGGAAAAAATTTGAAACTTGGTACACTAAACAAGGTTAATCAACGTGCTGATTTGAAGTTATGATTTTTTATTTTCGTAAACCAGTGGCGTAGTTACGATGGTATGTGGTCATATGTTTCTTCATATTTTCTTGGGGCAAGTGAATGGACAAATGAGTTGAACATCAATTCGACTCATGGATACTCAACCTAAAAGTCATGACATTTCATATGCCTAAAAGTGGAGGTTTCTGAGATATTTGAGAAAAACTGAAGATATGTCCTTAGTAGAGACATAATTTCCTATGTGCAATAATCGCATAATGCTAATTTCTTACAACATATCAGAATATGTGTCAACCTCCTGAACATTTTTTGATGTTGGGAGATTCGGAAACATAGTACGGGTGAGTCAGAATGAGACCGATAACTCCATTTTTCCATTCATCATATTATTTGATCGAATCGATGTCGCGGATTCACTGATATGTTACCATACTTTCTTGCATATTATTGTTTTGACAGATCAACTAACAAACAAACCCAACCTCAAATTCATAATACTCCACTTAGATAAGAGTTAAGGTCTGAAATAATTTTTGCGAAAAAGTACTCTTAATTTGTTGAAGTTTATGTTGGAGTATCATTATCAAAGCCATTTCTGATTGAATCAACATGTTTTTGATGAAGAACAACAAACGCTCATTTGTCCATTCACTTATCCCAAGAAGATATGAAGGAACATATGACCACATACCATCGTAACTACGCCACTGGTTTGCGAAAATAAAAAATTATAACTTCAAATAAGCACGTTGATAAACCTCGATTAGTGTACCAAGTTTCAAATTTTTTCCTTAGGAAATTTTGGAGAAAACTAATTGAATCTCATTTTTTTTCGTACTTTCGACACCCTGTATCTCAGAGGGAATGCATTTTAGGACATACCTTGACAGTAACTTTTCACCTCGAAATAAGGTGGGGAATCTGTAGTGGGAGTTTGTTATCTTATTCTGACATATATATATATATATATATATATATATATATATATATATATATATATATATATATATATATATATACGCGTGGACTAGAGAACCTCCTCTTTTTTTTTTGGTCATTCGGTTCTCCTATCGTATTCGCAAATTTGATCACATCAGCAATAAATTAAGGGACTCTGGTTGGACGATTTTTGGAATCTACATCTACTATCAATGACCCAAGTTCTGAAAACTGAAACACCAAAGTCTCTATGATAATCTGAAGACGTTTTCAACACATCGATCTCATAATTCGAAAAAGACTTGTTCTTGTTATTCCTCCTCTCTCATCTGCAATGTTCACTAGAAGATTTTCGTCTAATGCTGCCAAACTGTACAATCAATTACCCAATGAACATTGCATAATTTCAAGAAGATACTGAAATTTTTGCTGGGAAACACTCACTTTCCTCTCAAACACTGATAACATCACTAGTCAATCAAGGCTTTGGCAAAATATTTTATCGAATAGAAAATGTATTGATTGCCCTCCCGAATTGGGTTATCTGTAATGATTACTATTCATATCATTGTTTTAATGGATTCATTTTTGTCTCCCCTGTGATCAAGCTAGAAACTAGCTATTACCGATACTTCGCCTATTCATCATTTTGTTTTTCTGTTCATTTCTTTCGTGTATACAGGGTGAGTCAGAAGTACTTTGACAAACTCCAGGAGGTGATTCCTCACAATATTTTAATATGAATTGTCCCAATAAATATATGTCCGGAAACACTTCGTTAAAGTTTTATTTTTAGTTTGTTTTTTTTCAAATAACTATCGAAATACTCACCTTAATTAAACGAAAATTGGTATTGAGGTGTCGAATTCGAACCTGATATTATTGCTCTCACTCGAAGGGGGCGCCACCTGCACGTCTTTTTATTTTTTGAAGATTTATAACTTTTTTGATCGTATTTCTAGCACATTTTTCAGTGGAAAAATCAATTCCCCTATTATATCTACGTAAAAAAGTTACCCTTGTTACAAGTCGCTATAAGCAACCGTTTTCTAGATATTTGGACTTGAAAATTTCAAGGCGATTATTTGTTAATAGATGCGTGTTGAAGTTATTACCGTTATTTTGCATTTTTCAGAAGAATGCTTAGGAAATGAATTTGACGTTTAAGTAAGTAGTTTTGGTAATAACATATTATGTGACAGTAAAACGTTTTGTTGTTTTGTTGAAGTTTCTGTATGTTTTGAAACACGAATTTTGAAAAAATGGATTATTTAAACGATAATGCTCTTAACCGATATGCATTTCGTTTATGGCCTTGCGGATGGCAATGCGCGCGAAGCAAGACGTATTTACCAGGAGCGATTTCCTAATAGAGTACTGCCTTCAGCTCCAACATTTACCAGTCTTCATCTCTTTCTACTAGTGCCACCTTTGTCTTATGGGGCACAGACTCTCTTACTCAGATAACGTTTACTCTCTTTGGAATATTCCCACTATAATAATGTTTTGATTGGCCATAACGTACATGAATGATTTGTATTGAAAGTTTCCATTGGTTTCTAGAAATGTCAAAAAATAATCAGCAGGAATCTGACTTCACTTGCTTCAATAGCGTTTTTAATCACTTGTTTGCTTACCAACACTTCTTCATGCAATTTCTCCATGTATTGTTGGAATTCACTTCGTTGGGTTACACGTGAGGATAACAAAATTGGTTTCCTAGAATTGTAAGTGCAAAATTTCGAATAAATATTAAAACCTTATACAGGGTGATTCAAAAGTACTTTGACAAACTTCAGGAGGTGATTCCTCACAATATGAAACGCTTCGTTTCCAAGATACAGGGTATTAAAGTTTTATTTTTATTTTGGTTTCTTTGATTAAACGAAAATTGGTATTGAGAGGTTTTTGGGGGTTTCGAATTCGAACCTGATGTTATCACTGTTCTTACTCGTAAGGGACGCCACCTACACGTCTTTTTATTTTTTGAAGATCCATAACTTTTTTGAACGAACTTCTAGCACATTTTTCAGTAAAAAAATCAATTCTTCTATCAGATCTACGTAAAAAACTACCCCTGTTACAAGTCGCTATAAGCAACCGTTTTCTAGATATTTGGACTTGAAAATTTCAAGTCGATTATTTGATAATCGATGCGTGTTGAAGTTATTACCATTATTTTACATTTTTCACAAGAAAGCTTAGGAAATGAATTTGACGTTTAAGTAAGTAGTTTTGGTAATTACATATTATGTGACAGTTAAACGTTTTGTTGTTTTGTTGAAGTTTCTGTAAGTTTTAAAACACTAATTTTGAAAGAAACTGATTATTTAAACAATAATGCTCATTTAGCCGATTTGCATTTTGTTTATGGCCTTGCGGATGGCGATGCGCGCGAAGCAAGACGTATTTACCAGGAGCGATTTTCTAATCGAGTACTGCCTTCAGGTCCAACATTTACGTCTCCACCGTCGTTTGGCAGAAACAGGTAGCTTCAAGAGGGCAGCTGATATCATTCTAAGACCACGAGCAGACCCCAGAATTGGAAGAAGCTGTTTTGAATGTTCTCGAGGAGAATCCAGAAACAAGTACAAGAATAATTGCTAAAGCTCTCAATTCTACCCAGTCCACAGTTTGGAGAATTATCCACGTTCATTAATTTTATCCATAATATTCAAAGGGTACAAGCTCTCTTGCCACGAGACTTCCCAACGCATTACTATGTGTCAGTGGTTTTTGAGAAAATTGGCTGGAAATCCCTCAATTTTCAAGATATGTACTCTTCACGGACTAGGCAAACTCCTCCCGAAATGCTATTACAAACTCTCATAACAACCATGTTTGGGCTCTGGAAAATCCGCACGCAGTTAGTGAGAGACATTATCAGTATCAATTTTCTGTAAATGTATGGGCGGCAATAATTTATTATTACTTGATAGGACCTACTGAATGGCGCAACTTACATATACTTTTTAGAAAATGAATTGCCGGGACTACTTCAGAATGTACCATTAGAAATTTGTTTCCGCATGTGGTTTATGAATGATGGGGCTCCAGCCCATTTCAGCGTTGCAGCCAGGGAATTCCTTAACACTGTCCATCCAAATCGATGGATCGGTAGGGGTGTAGAAGAACCTAACCAGGCGTGTGCACCTAGGTCTCCAGATATAAACCCGCTAGATTTCTATTTTTGGGGACAATTGAAGTCACTTGTTTATAAAACTCCAGTAGCGAACGAGGAAGATCTAAGAAATCGAATAGTAGACGCCTGTGAAACAATAAGAAACACACCAATTTTTGAGCGGGTACGAGATTCAATGACTAGAAGACTGAATGCCTGTATCTTCGCTGAAGGTGGACACTTTGAACAATTTATTCGAATACAATTAAGTTTCCTTTATTTTATTTTATTCTACATATTCAAAATTTCTTGAAATAAAATGGTGATATTTCTCGCAAATTTTATTAAAACAAATACAGATTTTGCACCCTTGATACAAAAATTACTATTTCAAACGAGTAAAAATAGATAGAATAGGTGGCGCCCCTTACAATAAAAACCAAAACTACTTACTTAAACGTCAAATTTATTTCCTAAGCATTCTTGTGAAAAATACAAAATAATGGTAATAACTTCAACACGCATCGATTATCAAATAATCGACTTGAAATTTTCAAGTCCAAATATCTAGAAAACGGTTGCTTTAGCGACTTGTAACAGGGGCACCTTTTTTACGTAGATATGATAGATAAATTAATTTTTTTACTGAAAAATGTGCTAGAAGTTATGAATCTTCAAAAAAGAAAAAGACTTGTAGGTGGCGCCCCCTACGAGTAAGAGCAATAATAACATCAGGTTCGAATTCGACACCTCAAGAAACCTCTCAATACCAATTTTCGTTCAATTAAGGTCAGTATTTCGAAAGTTATAAAAAAAACGAAAATAAAAATAAAACTTCAACACCCTGTATCTTGGAAACGAAGTGTTTCCGGAAATATATTTATTTGGACAATTCATATTAGAATATTGTGAGGAATCACCTCCTGAAGTTTGTCAAAGTAATTCTGACTCACACTGTAGAAGCTGAATCGATGAATAGAGCCATTATTTTCATTTGGCAGCATTCGATTGATCGATACATGGTTTGTTAAATCCGTAGATTTGCCAGATTGATAAGCGTATTGGACGGGATTTATTGTATTATCTTTCCCTGATTCGCCCATACAAAATTATTTTATGTGATTTCAATATGGAGCATGTGAGCATTAGGTGTGGTAATGAAGTTCAGAGCATATGGTAGATTGAGACCAGATATTTTTGGTATTGTCATGTTCTAGCAGGAGGATTCGAGATCCATGCAACAGAACTGGACTTCCATCTGAAGGTTGAATAGTTCAAAAGGAAGGGGAATAAGAGATCAGAAGGGCATTGCGTGAAGCCAGAACTTGCGAAAAGGTCCAACTGAGCCTAGCGGCTGTTACTAGTTATCCCCTGCCAGTACAGTAACCATCAGCAAGTGAGAGTATCAATTCAAAGCTGAATTGCCGCCCTAATAATCTACGATGATTGGTTTATGAGTTTTTCGAAATGAAAAACTCTATATGATGTAATCTCTTGAATCTCCAATTCGATTAATTTGAAGTATCAGATACTCGACAGAAGGTTTTCACTAAAAACGTTCAGAAAATAGCTCGTTCCAAATAAAAAATGATACATTATTAATTATTCTCTTAATCAGTATATCGCGTGTATGTCCTTGACATTGTGGTATCATAGCACAATGAGAGTTATTACTTGCGGAAAGAGGTCACAAAGAAACTATTTGAAGACATGTTTAGGATCCATTCAACTTTTCGAATCGTTCGATATTTCGACTAATATCGTCATCGAAACATTTTTCTACAACCACTATGTCGAGTAGGCTTCTAGACTATGTCGAGTAGGCTTCCAGGCTTGACAACGTAGAATTGGTGTTAATTTAGGGCTGAATAACAGTCCTTTGGAAAACAACAACAAAATTGTGAGATTCGTCAACGAATTTATTCAACACGGTTTTTATTAAAACTAAATGATAGAAAGGAATGGTGGTAATATCCCGAATATACCTCCTCAGAGATGCGGCAGAAGACGAGGAGCAAAATGATGTATGTCTTTCTGACATGGCGTTTGTCGAAAAAAATCTACGAATATTCAGAAAACGTTCTTGTTGCCAATTTCTCTGGGAAATAAATCAGCATCACTCAGTTCATAAAGTTAACTGCATTTCTGGAAAAACGAAGAATAGGCGAGGACACGAAAAATTATTATCGCTTTAAATATGCTTTAAAATACATAACGCATATACCGGGTGACAATTGGACTAGGGCACTTATTAACCCATTTGAATGGAATTTTGTACACAGATATGAGACACAATTTTGGATTGACAGACATATAAAAACAAAATGGCCGACTTCCTGTTTCGCCAGAATTGCCACCAAATTCAATTTTTCAAATGGAAATTTATATTTTTCAATTGAAAAAAAAATTTTTAATTTTTTTCCAGCTCAGGATGCCTTGAGCAGGATCCTACAGCAGAAATTGGAATTTTACAAACGCATTTTCAACGAAAAAATCGTTTTTTTCAAATGTTACCTACCGAAGACCATCTTGCCATTCGATAGAGAAATTAATTACGAATTCAACGATATACATTATGTACCACTTTTTTTTTGTTCAAAACGTACAGTGCCATCTAACAAAATGAAATCAATCTTAAAAAATTGGTAGGTAACATGACATCTATTCATTCTTTCAAACTTCACTTCAGAATGGTAACAATGAATTACCAAAAATAATCGACCAATATGTGATGATAATAAACCCATTACAGAAAAGATAACTCCAATATAATCAAACTGTTCGAATAAATCTAACGACTGAAACAGTGAAACATTCAACGTACAAATTATTACTCACAATACCATTATGCTGTTTTCAGTAGAAGAGTTTCACAACCGTCGAAAAGTAATTTCATGTATTAATTACCAATGATATGTTCGAAGTGCTATCCGTTTTCCCTAACACATAGACTAGTTCTATTTATTGTACACCTCATCACATTTATCAGTTCGTGAGCAGGATTTTCCTGAAATGCGCGCTCAACTCTATCTCTCAAGTCCTCCTCGAGTATACCTTGGATTTTATGTAACCCTATGAATAAAAATCAATTGGGGTTAAATCGGGTGATCTGGCTGGCTATCTGATTGGACCATTTGTTTCAATCCCTCTCTGCCCATAGGTATCACTAAGACATTGCCGAAAAATTTTGGCATTATCTGGTCCTGCACCATCCTGCTGAAAAAACAAATTTTCCCTGATGTTCTCAGGTAAATCGTTGATATTATTTTGAATATCGTTCTCTAAGAATTGTAGATATCTTTGGCCCGTCAAAGGCCCGTCGAAAAAAATTTGGTCTAATGATTCTTGTCCCTATGATTCCTACCTGGACGTTGAATCCAAATCTTCCTTGAAAATTACCTTCTCTCAGCAAACTGGGATTTCCTTGAGCCCATTATCTTGTATTATTCCTATTGAACATACCACCATTCGTAAACCTACAAACTGTATTCATAGGAGCGACATTTATGTTTTTTCAATACTTTTTTGGCACTTTCCCTGCTGATCCCACATTACATTTCCAATTATCGCACTGAGGCAGATGGAGAAAAATGAACATATGCATTAGTTTCCGCTTCTTCACTGACGATGAAGTGGATGTGGTTTTGATCAGCTGGTTCTTTCCTTAGCATCATTTCCAATTTCCTGAAATAGGTCCTCGATGGGTGCCGTCTTAACAGATAACGAACAGCGTATAGCATACTAGCATTGACAGCGTTCCTCTGACATTCTCCGTATATCAATATTATATCGATTTGTTCGTTTGGAGAATAACGATTATTATTTTCCATCTCAAAAAAACTTTTTACAAACGAAACGAGATGATAAGTGGAATTGGTTTTCCATGATTCTACGGCTACCTTTCATTTCATGAAACTTAAACGGATAACTCGTTGGAATTTGTAGGCATCGTATAAAATATCGTACAAATTCAATAATTGATCGTTTTCAGTTTTGAACAAAAAGAAAGTGGTACATAATGTATATCGTTGAATTGGTAATTAAATTCTCTATCGAATGGCAAAATGGCCCTCGGTAGGTACCATTTGAAAAAAACTATTTTCGCGTTAAAAATGCGTTCAGAAAATTTCAATTCCCGCTGTAGATTTGTTATTGATCTTATCGATGAAATGACCATCACTATAAGTTACTGATGTAAATTAGAATATATTTCAACCTGATCAAGGCCTCCTGGGCAAAAAAAAAAAATATTTTTTTTTTCAATTGTAAATTAAAAATTTGGCAACACTGTCGTATGTAATTTGAGCCGTAGAATCCGAAAAACATCAAACATACAGGGTGTTCTATTTGAAAAATTGAAGTTGGTTGCTATTCTAGCGAAACCAGAAGTTGACCATTTCGTTCTCATATGCCTGTCAATTCAAAATTGTATCTCATATCCATGTACAAAATTTCATTCAAATCGGTTGATAAGTGAAGGAGATCTAGGCATGGCCCCAATCCCATTGCCACCCGGTGTACATGTACCCAGAAAACATTTTTTCAGCCAAATTTCCATTACAGCAGTTCTCATTCGTTTTTGAAAATCAGCAAATTTTGAAGATACTAATATTGGCGCTCTTTGCGACGTAAACGACCGAGCAGCCAATAGGCATAATCGGGTCAAACTATAAATGTCAGAACTAGAACACTATTCGCAATGTCAAGATTTGAAAATATGGCGACGTTGCAAAATTGATTCAAGCTGTCAACTGTAGGATTGGTTGATCGGGGGGCATTTGAATTTTGCCGACTTTAAATATTTCTTCTAAGTACCAACAGAGTATTCACAAGCTGTAAAATTCATTGAAAATGTTTTGAAAATTTCGTGTCCTCGTCCATTGCATACACATCTCAGTCTGAAACCTTTTCACGGAATCGACAACAGAATTTTGTTTCATTTTTCAAATATACTCAAGTGTTTGAATAAAGTTATGGAAATCAATACCATTTGTAGGATACCCATGTATCTACCAGGACACCATTAATGAGCACGGTAATATAAAACACTTGAAGCTACACGGAGGATGGAAGATTGTAGAATGTAGATTGTAGGAGGGTTAATATGGCTCTTCAGGCTCTCCGTACATTACCCTTCATCCATTCTCGGTATTCAGTTTGTATCAGTTTCCTGGGATTTAAGTTCTTGGTGTCTGGGGGCGATAATGAACCTTCGAGGAACTTAAGCCTTTTGCAAAACAGCGCTTGGCAGTAGCAAAGCAGGTGTTCTGAAGTTTCAGCAATGTTCTCGCAGTAACGGCACAGTTCATTGTCTGAACTATCTATTTTTTTGAGATGATACCGCATAGCACAATGTCTGGTGAGCAGTCTCGTTATCAGTTCAAAGTCTTTCTTGTCCAATTCGAAAAATTGTTTAGCTTTCTTTGGCGATGAGCTCAGAAGCCTTTTTGTTCGTCTCTGACCTGGAAACTTATTCCAGTGGGGTTTGATTTGGTCAGCTTCCCAGCGCCAAAACTCTTTTTCAATGGGCTTTGGGAAGACAATGCGCTTTCTTCGGCAGGGCTGTCTGTTTCCTCACTGCCTTGGATTCCCTTTTGATCTGGCACCCACATCAGAGTGATCTGATTACTCGTAGTCAGTTGTCTTAGGGAGAGTTTTCAGTCTCAAATCACTCGAAACTCATAAATGTGTGACTTTAGAGTTTTTAGTGAAATCACTTTGTCCTCCTCCGGAAGCCTCTTTCATGGCATTCTTGGGCGCTAATATTTATAGCATTCATTTCTGCTTGGAAAACTGGCTTCACGTAGGAGTTTTGAGAGCCTAAAACTAGGAGTTGTTACTCCTACTTCAACCCTTTCTAGTTTTTATATAACATTCTATAATTTTCTCAATTTTTTTCAGGAGAAAGGAGGTGAGTCTGATGGGGCGATAAGACTCTGGTTTGTCAGCTTTGATATGAACACCACTGCAGCCTCTTCCCAGGTTTTCGGTATGCGACTGAAAATGAAACTTGCCTTGAACAGCCTTTTCAGGAAGGGTTTTATTATCTCAAGACCATTTCGTAGTAGGGCGGCTAACATTCTGTCTTTTCGGCCGATTTATCAGGTTTGAAGCTCAAAATGACCCATTTGATGTTTGGATGGTGAAGATTTTCCCCGCTAGGCTCCGCTGGATCTTTTGGGGTTAATGACCTCTTCCAGATGAGCACTTTGCAGTTCGTCTTCACCAACCTTGGATCCTGGAAAGTGTGTCTGAATGAGTACCCTTAAGCTTTCCTTCTGGTTCTCTGCATCGTTTGGCTTTTTTGATCAGATTGATACTGTTGGTATGTTCTGGAGGCGTTGAGCTGGGGCTGAGTCCGTAGACCCCTCAGACGTTTCCTCCATGTTCTTTCTTGGATTTTCTGATTCTGGAAAAAGTAAAGAATATGAGATCACCCAGTATCTTCACAAAATTTTTACAGGTGCTTCAAAACATGTTAAAAACAGTATAGCAATCGAAAATTTTGCGCGGAAAAGATAATATTAGGAGATATGGGCCCCCGAAGGTCCATAAAAAGGGGTTATAGGATATCACTTTTGGAAATTATAAACTAATATAAACAATTTCTATTTACACTGAAATAGTAACTGCACACACGTTTTACCTTTTAGTAATAATAAAATCACATAATTTTCGATGAAGACCCGAAAAAACTCCTATTACTTTTCATATAATTTTACAAAAGAAATGTGAAAAATCAAATGTTATGATTATTCGAAACTTGAAGTTTATTGATATGCGACGTTGCCTATGTATCCAAAAGGGGAAAAGAAAATACTGAAATTCAATGCGTCATACATATTGAGCATATAAACAGCATGAAATAACGATCTGATATCTGTGTTTAAGATGCAAAGTATATTTTACTACGCTTCTTGATAGTGATTATAATTTGGAAAATTAAGCATGATGTGCCGCATTTAGAAAGTAACCAAACATATTATAAAATAATGTGACTTCAGATTATTTTGTTTTAAGTAATTTTAAACTGGACCAAGAAACGCATTTGGATTGGATGTTTTTTTGTATACAAGAAAACATCCAATTAATTACTTACGTAAAAAGAAGGAACATAACCTAACCTAACTTGGCTAACCTTGTTACCCAAGTTGAATGCAATCTAATCAACCTTACAAGGCGACGCTTCGCTCCGCTCGCGAACATTTCGAACAAATCGATTTCTAACGTAAAAAGAAGGAACACAACCTAACCTTACTTGGCTAACCTTGCTATCCAAGTTGAATGCAAGCTAATCAACCTCATAAAGCGACGCTTCGCTCCGCTCGCGAAAATTTCGATCCAATTAATTGCGAAAATCCGGATTGGCCAAATTCACTTGAATAGTTGACAACGTGGCATGTCCATAAAACGCCAAGATCATGTCATGATCTGCTTATAGAGCTTGGAAAAGAAATATGATTCGAAAGAATATATTCATTTAGAACGTTCACCTGTAACCTATTGAAATTCAGTATTCAAATATAACTTCGTATTACGTAAAAATTATTCTATCCTAACGAATATTAAACTCGATGAAATCAGACATTTTTAAAAATAATTTCATGTAACTATGCGTGAGACCAAATTATTTATAAACCACACGTGGAACGCCTTGAAGTTGAAACAAAGGTTCCCAAACATGGAGGTACCATTAAAATAGTATCTAATTATGAGTTCATCAGAAAAATAGATTCTCTATTTATAAACGACCCTAAGAAGTTATACCGCTGCAAAGACAATGTAATAATTATATTTAAAAATAACACGAAGCCAATTGGTCATCATATAGTCGGTTAAAGTTTCTCTATATGTGGTAAAACGAGGATATATAAAGAGTTGGAACAATTCCATTCTATTTCCATTCGATATTCCATTCGGGTATTCATTACAAGTCAGTATGTAATTTAAATTGCACCTTTTGATCAGATAATGTTTTAGTCAAATAGATAAAGACTTTTCTACTTCAAGTTAATCAGATGCAACCAAGTTTCAAGGCACCAGTCAATAGAACTCACACCGATGAGTTTCTAAAAGTATTTGCATACATTGATATGTAATTAGAAGAATTCATCCGATTTCATCATTGTTCCAGTAGTAAATCAAATTAATAAATTACTTATCGGGATTTCTCCAGATTAAATAACGGAATTGATTTTAGTGAAGTGAACATCGTGTCTATTACAGGGTGAGACTATATATTTTTTCTCTTTGATTTATTGGGTACCAGGCTTTATAAAATGTACATTTTTCCTCATTCATACTTTAAATTCATTGAAGTGTAATTCAATTACGCTGATACATATTTATTATTTCATCAGATTTTGATAGTGGCTTGTTTCAGAAATATGAATAAAATGATTAATACTATCCACTGATTTTTATTGAAAATTTTGCTATTATGTTTTAAAGTCCTACAACATACTAAAGATGTTGTCCATTGAAGAAGAACAATTACAATGTTAATTGTTTTAATCCAGAGAATTGATTTAAGTATTTTAGATTTGTGAACTTTGATAAATACAATTTTACAATATACTGATAACGCAGGAAATAAGTATTAGAATATATTACTATGATTGATTTATCTATCTTTGAATAAAAATATATTGTTCATGCCTCAAAATTATAAAACTGTGTAATTGATACGATTTGATTATTGCTATGAGTTTATTGCTATTTTTACATTCATATTTTCTGGTGAATTTATATACAATGGGTTTATACGATTTGTTGATTAATGGTTTTGTGTATTGATTCGAATATTGATTTTAATTATATCTTTTAAATTTACAACCATATTATTATTTCATCTGTTTTGATAGCTTGAGGTATGACTGAGTACATAGATTAAACGAACCTCGATCATATATTTGAAGGAATTACTTGGATTTGACCGCTCTCTAAGTACATTCTTTGTGTCAACGTTTAGTTGCACAAACTTCAGTATAGAACCTCTAATGACTTTTTGTAAGACACACTCTTGTACTGTCAATAGTGTGAAAAAGATTTAGTATTGAGTAGAGTGCATACAAATAATACCAGTATAGTTAGACATCAATTGATGGTATTTGTAAAATCCTTCTATTGGATTTTCTAGAGTGTTTCTTCAATAAAGGTTACTGTGAGGTTCGACAAACACTTGGGTTTTCGGAGTGGTGTGGGTATTCATAACACTCTGTATATACTCAGGTTTTAACAATAACTGGTCAGTGGTGGGGTCTTTAGAGTCTCCCCATATATCATGTTATAACAATCAATGCAACCACAACCACCAATATTTGATTTTTGACAGTTCATGTGAAAAATTTAATGAAACATAATCGGAGTTTTTTCATGTCTTTATTGATCATTAAGTGATTTTAATATTACTTGAACGTTAAATGAGTGTACAGTTAATAGTTTGGTGCAAAAAGCCATTCTTTATATCAGTTTGCAGTTTCCAAAAGTGATATTCCATAACCTCTATTTATGGACCTTCTGGGGCCCATATCTCCTAAAATTATCTTTTCCGCGCTAAATTTTCGATTGCTATACTGTTTTTATCGCCTTCTTAACACGTTGACGGACAGTTGCGTCTATAGCCGTCAAGTTCAAGTTCACTATGTGACATGACAACAATAGCCGTCCAATACGAAATGGTCGTTTTTAGACACTGCGGCTGTAGCAGCACAAATGTGCATTTACCAGCGTACAAGTAGAAGCCTAGTGTCATGTTTTCGAAAAAAAAATTAGTATGCAAGGTTAACACATTGAGTATGCACGTGGTTGTGAACGGAGTAGTGCGATCTTGTTTTCTCTTCAATTTACAGTTGCTATTGATACATTTAACGATATTTTTTGTTTTTATACTGGTAAGTATTTGTTTATGATTGATTTTACACTTTAAATAGAAATAAAAAATTAAAATTTAGCATTTTTGCTACATTTAGCGATATTTATGGTTATACTGTTTACTTTTTGTTTTTATGATATTACATTTGAAATATAAAACAATAATGTAAATAATAAATATATAAATAATATACAATAAATAATAATATAAAATAATAAGTAAGTATTTGTTTATGATTGATTTTACACTTTAAATAGAAAAAAAAATTAAAATTTAGCATTTTTTGCTACATTTAGCGATATTTATGGTTATACTGTTTACTTTTTGTTTTTTATGATATTACATTTGAAATATAAAAACAATAATGTAAATAATAAATATATAAATAATATACAATAAATAATAATATAAAATAATAAGTAAGTATTTGTTTATGATTGATTTTACATAGTGTCTAGAGTCCGCTGGCGCCATGACGGTTGTAGCCGCAACCTAATTAAAGGTGCTGAATTAATCAAAATTAAGTGTATTTAAGCAGAAAGAGTAAAACTATACTTCTAATATTCTAAAAATTACAAAAACATATAGTGTCAATTTTCGAATTTCACTTGTTTCTACTGTCCGTCAACGTGCTAAGCTACTGTGAAAATTTCGTGAAGATACTGGGTGATCTCATATTCTTAATCTTTACCCTGATTCTTGTTGTTTTCAGAAAGAGGTGCTTTGTACGTATACAATTTTGATAGATGTCAAACATGACAGTAAAAATTTTACTTTTTGTTTGGATTCTGGAACAGGTTATGGGTGATTCCGAAAACCTTGCATGATATTTCTGTAATAATGAGTTGTTAGGATCCACGAAAGTGATTTTGTTCAACAAGGAATACTTTTCTTTTCCATTAGAATTTTCATGATTTATTTACAGTAAATATATCGTAAGATCAACCTGACACCGTTGTCCCTTTGCAATACATAGCGGAGATCTCCATATTTTGAAGTTCATATGGAGATTATGTTCAATGTCAAGTAAATCTTGACAAATCTATGGAAATGTTTAATTGTGTTCTATCTAGAATGTTTTGTCAGTTTTATGAAATCTGTTTATTAACAACCAATACTGCAACAAGTTGGAGCGATTTTGTTACGTATACCAAAGTTTTTACACGCTTTATATTAGCTTCACTTGTATGTTTGGGCGCGATTTTGACCCACTTCTAGACGTCCGAATGATTTGAAATTTCGCAGGTGTACATAATTCCAGTGACAATGTATTAAGAAATTTGTGTGGAAAAAAACACATAATGGCGGCTCCAATATGGGGGTTTTCAAAATTGGTTCGAGAGTTTTCGTGGTCGGAGGTTATGATTCTTTTGTCACAATTGGAAAATTCAAGATGGCGGCTCCAAAATGGTGGACGAGTTTTGTGATTCTGGTCTGATTCTATTCAAAATTGGTATGTGGGGGTATTTGGGGTCGAATATTATGATTCGTGGAAAATTGGAAAATTCAAGATGGCGGCTTCAAAATGGCGGCCGAGTTTTGTGATTATGGTCTGATTCTATTCAAAATTGGTATGTGAAGGTTTTTGGGGTCGAATATTATGATGCTTTTGTGAAAATTGAAAAATTCAAGATGGCGGCTTTAAAATGGCGGCCGAGTTTTGTGATTATGGTCTGATTCTATTCAAAATTGGTATATGAGGGTTTTTTGGGTCGGAGATTATGAATACCCAATTTGATAAAATTATTCCATTTTTTTATTTGCAAAAAAATAATAGTTTCAAAAAAATTAAAAAGCACGCTTTTATAAATAAACCACACGAAAAAGTAGGAAATAAATAATTGTTTGAAAAACTAAAGAACACGCTTTCATAGAAAACCAGACAAAAAAATTGAAAATAAAAAAAAAATTTTTTTAAAAAAAAGGGGAAAATTTTCCTAGGGAGTAAATAGATATTCTAATCACAGGTATTGTTGGCCGAGGCAATACCATGCACCCCACGCTTTTTTTCAAAAAAAAAAAAAAAAAATCTTATTTTATATTTTTTAGTCGGGTTTTCTATGAAAGCGTGTTTTTTAGTTTTTTAAACTATTATTTATTTAGGTGTAATTTATGTATTTCCAAAAACAAATATTTTCTCGTTGATCCTCTTACGAGCCTCTGTGCTTGATTTCAGACCGTTTGATTTTTTGTGATCCTATATTGAATTCATTTTCGACAAGGAAATCGCAACCTACGAAGATTCAAGATAAAACGAAAGCCATTCACAACAAAAACGCTGTAATTGGGATCCTTCCAGTTCAAATATGATTTTTATCCCCGACTCCAGTCCATCACAGCGGAACTAATCGACGTTGCTGACGGGGTAGAAAGATAAATAGAGATTACACTGAATGATAATATCGATTACCATTATGGAATTTAACTGGGCTTATCTCGGTGGAGATTTAGCTAGTTATAGCATTGACCATCGAATTGTGGATTATCTCAGTAGGGCAAGAGATACACTCGATGCTTCAAACATTATGAAAAGACCGCATACAAATTTTAAAAGCTTATTGAAAATATATTTATTAACCGACGAAATCAAAAAGAAGGAGGTTCTCTAGTCGACACATATATTTTTTTTTAAGTATGACCACGCATAACTTTTTGCAGAGTAGTTCGATTTTGATGATTTTTTTTTCGTTGGATAGGGTGTACTTCGAAGTTGGTCCCATTCGAGTTTGAGAAAAAAATCCTCCCCTAAGGGTAGCAAAATGGAGGATAATGAGCGTTCACCCTCTGAAATTTGGTTCGTTAACCGATTCTATCAGGCATAACTTTGTACTGGGTTGTCCGATTTGGATGATTCTTTCCTTATTAGATAGTGTATACCCTCATAGTTGAACTAATTTGGATTTGGGGTGAAATTATTTACCCCTATGGGTAGAAAAATAGGGGATGATTGTGAAAATTGGCACACATATTAGTTGACATTGACAGATTGCTATTGTCATTATTTTTGTTCTCCTACATCCGTCACAGTAATTATATTCTATGAAAGGATGGTATTATATACAGAGTGATGAAATAAACTAACCAGAACCATCAAAAATTATTTATATTATACAGGGTGGGGCACCCCACACAACACGGTTCCTGTAAACCAAACCATTAGTTTTTTCGGGAATTTCTCCATCTCATTATATGTATATTGATTAAGGCTGCAAAAGAAAATTATTTTGGAGTCTACAGAGTGGCTCAAAAAAGTGTGACATATCAAAGTTGTGTTTTTTCAAATAGAACACCCTATATTTCGTTACACTTTTGAATAGGACAGGAAAAATTATATGATTTCATATAAGTACTTCGAACCTAACTATAACCGTTCTCGAATTACTGATTTTTTTTATGAAAATGCTAGGTACAATTGGAAACTAAATAACATCGAAATGTATAGAAATCATCACTTCGAATTCTGACCAAGCATAAAAGAGGTTTTGGGCTATTGATTTCGATGAAACCTGTTTCTCAATATTATACAGAATGTTCAAAAATCATTGTCACTTTTTCATAAATTCGGACAAAGATAACTGTGTTATATTGTGAAAAAATTTGACCATTCAAGTTTTCATCAAAAAAGTATGGTCCTATAATTTGTGTACCTATAATTCCTTCCCACACGTTAACAGACCATCTATTCTGGTGATCCAGAGTTGAGAAAAAATTAGGATTTACATCACTATAATAATGGAAGTTGTATCTGTTCACCAAGCCATTGTTATGAAAAGTAGATTCATCAGAAAATAAAATGGAATCCAAAAAATGTTCATCCTCACTAAACTTGTCCAGAACCCATAGACAAAACTCGATTCGTCGATGGAAGTCTATTTCATATAATTCCTGGTGCATCTGAATACGGTACGGGTGAAATTTGTATTTTTTTATTACCCTAGAAATGCTCCGTCTGCCTATCCCTGTATCTTTCTCGACTTTACGTTGACTCGTATGAGGGTTTTTTATGATTGATCCCATAATAAAAAATTAATTTTCCTCATTTCCAATGATAGGTTTTGGTCTATTAGCCTTTTCATAAGCTACAGTTCCAGTCCTACGGAATTGATGTAGCAATCGTTTGAAAACCAACTTGTTTGGATGATTCCGGTCTGGATATTTTTGGGTATAAACCCTCGACGCCAAAAGGCAATGCTCTAAACACTCACCAATCGCTAAAATCATATCTATCTGCTCTTGAATGGGATAAGTTTTCATTTTCAACGCTAATAATTCAGTGAATGTTTTGAATAACGTAAAACACAATAACTGTCAATAAGAATTCTTTTAACAAGTTGAATAAATGTCGTTTCGAAGCTATCTTGATTCAAAGAATGCACTGAAATAAGAACTACTATTTGAAAAAGCCAATATCTGAAAAACTGTTCAGGTTAGGTATAGGGAACCTCGTTATGAAATGAAAGATAATTGAATTTAATATTGTTCAGACTAAGAAAATACAGGGTGTTCTGTTTGAAATAACAAAGTTATCTTTGTCCGAATTTATGAAAAAGTGACAATGATTTTTGAACATTCGGTATAATATTGAGAAACGGGTTTAATCGAAATCAATAGCCCAATACCTCTATTATGCTTGGTCAGAATTCGAAGGGATGATTTATATACATTTCGATGTTATTTAGTTTCCAATTGTACCTAGCATTTTCATAAAAAAATCAATAACTCGAGGACGGTTATAGTTAGGTATATAGTACCTCATATGAAATCATATGATTTTTTCTTGGCCTATTCAAAAGTGTAACGAAATACAGGATGTTCCATTTAAAAAAACACAACTTTGATATGTCACACTTTTTTGAGCCACCCTGTAGACTCCAAAATAATTTCCTTTTGTAGCCTTAATCAATATACATATGATGAAATGGAGAAATTTCCGAAAAAATTGTTGGTTTGGTTTACAGGGACCGTGTCGTATGGCGTGCCCCACCCTTTATAACAATAAATAATTAAAGTAGATAATCATATTATTTAACTGTTAATAGTTGAAGTATGGTGGTAAGTAAGTATTTTGGAAGTAATCAAAAATTAAATAGGTAGTAATTAGTGGATTTCAGCCACAAAAAAGTGAAAAATAAAAACTTTTTGACGAAAAATTAAATCGACGAAAAAATCAACTGAAAAGCAAAAAATTGAATAAACTTTCATAGTCTTAATGATAATTGAGCTCCCAAACTAATATGAGTAAATAATTTTGAGTCAGCTAGTTTGGCGCCGACTCAAAATTACATTAGTTTAGGAGTTCAATTATCATAAAGACTGGCAAGGTTTATATTATTTTTTGATTTTCAGTTGATTTTTTTTGTCGGTTCAATTTTTTTAAGTCTTGAAGTCGTGACATCCAAAATTGGTAGTATTTATATGAAATCTAGGATCTGTATATTCTTTTTGTAGGCAATTGAATGAGAAAATACCTGGTATATGATATCGAATGAAAGCAACGCAATTGTACCTTGTACCTGGGGGACTACACAACACAACAATGAAAATTCATATGATATCCAATTCGGCAGTGATTTATTGCATAAGAGGACCTTGTCAACTGTTACACTCCATGCATTTGATATAGCGCGATGCCATGCTATTTGCAGCAAATCGAGGCCTGGTTCAAATTGGGTAGTGAAAATTACTTTCTGTTGAATCGAATATACAGTGCGGTCCATAGGTATGGAATGAATTCATTTTCAGCGTTATCATGTATTCGACTAAAAAAACCTGAAACAAGTTGATTTCTTGATTAGTTGAAAATATGCAATGCGTCCAAATACCAAGTGGTACACCGATGAGTTGAAACAGGAAAAAAATGATCTGGACAATGCTTTCCATATGTATAGGCAATCTAGCAGCACCTATTTGGAAAGGATTATATAAAATAAAAAGGAAAAATTATCGTAAGTCGTTAAGAAATGCAAAGAGAGAAAACCGAATGAAAATATATATAGTGCTGATAACAAAATCAAACAAATCTGGAGAGAGGTAAACTCAAAACTGGGAAGGATGAATCATGAAACAAGGGATGTTCACCTCAACATAAATAATGTTGAAGTTATGGATCCTGAAATAGCAGCAAACTGCTTTGGAGAATATTTCTCAAGTATAATCGAGGAAAAAATGAAGGAACACTTCGGATCCGACAGATCTCAAATATGTACAACTGGAGAAATACTCCCTCATACCTTTTTTTTCGAACCAGCCACGACCGAAGAAATAAAATCAATAATTCGTAACCTGAAGAATACCATGTCAACTGGTCCAGATGATGTGCTAGTGAAAGTTGTGAAAGAAGTCTGTGATAGTATAACTGACCCCTTAACATCTCTCATTAATTTATGCATTGTGAACGGTGAATTTCCAACTATTCTGAAACTCAGTAAAATTATCACTGTACATAAAAGTGGAGACAAATCTGACATTGACAACTATAGACCCATCAGTCTCCTCAGTATATTTTCAAAAATACTTAAGAGACTGATATATAACAGACTCATCGATTTCTTAGTCAAACACAATATATTAGCGAATCCAACATGATTCAGGGCAGAGAGATCCACTGAAACTGAACCACTCTATTCGCAGACTATCTATATAAGCATTGATGATAGAAATATGTTTCGGGAATTTTCTTCGACCTGTCGAAAGCATTCGACTCTATTGATAAAGACTTTGTGGCCTCTAAGTTGTATAATATTGGTATTAGAGGGAATGTATTGGAACTAATCAAATCATTTTTATGCAACAGGAAAATATTCGTGGAAATGAATGGGGTAGAATCAGATGAATTTACGATGAATACTGGGGTGGCGCAAGGCTCAATTCTTGGTCCACTGATCTTCCTTCTCTTTCTCAACGATCTTCCAATGAACATCAGTAAACGTTTCCACTTGACTAATTTTGCTGATGATACAACTTTAGGAATAGCCGAGCCTACCATGGGAGACATGTCTGAGGCTATTGAACAAGCAATTCAGGAAATGACAACATATTACATCTCAAACAAACTTATGTTAAATCCCCATAAAACCAAAATCATATTTTTTAACAAAAATATGGAGTTGCGTAATGAATTTATTCAGATCCATCATTTCACAAAGTTTCTTGGTGTGACAATTGACGAATCACTTTCATGGTCTAAACACATCGAACTAACATCTAATAAACTTTCTTAGTCATACTTTGCCATCAATCAATTAAAATATGAGCTCCATGAAAGCATCTTGATTCAAGTATACTATGCACTTGTCTACTCAGCCTTATCATTCCACATCATACTATGGGGAAATGCAATGGAGATAAATAGGATATTCATAGCCCAGAAGCGAATTATCAGATTGATGTTTAATTTGAAACCACGCGATTCATGCAGAGAGTCATTCATAAATAAGAAAATACTGTTGCTTATATATTAAAAAGAATGAACATAAATTAGAAAAAAATAATACTCATCACCAACACAAAACAAGAAATGGCGCTAATTTATTGACCACGATCCACAAAACATCCACTTTTGAAAAATCTCCAACTTATGCTAGCAGTAAAATATACAAGCTCCCTGTCTTCATCAGGAGTTGCATTGCTTTCGATAGGTTCAAAACAAACCTCAAACATCTGTTATATTCAAAAGCTTATTATACATTACAAGAGTACTTTGATGATTCCCACATATTGGAACCTATTAATTAGAATTAGTTGGTAGCCATAGTCTGATTTCACACCTCTCGAATCTTTTTTTTAAATTTTATATATGGGTATACATATTATATTTAGGGTCATGTGTTCTTGTAGCAGTGAGTTGACATTCGTATCTTGTGCATTATTTTATTTATTTATTTAACTGTATCGTATTGTATTGTTTTATACATCTACATATTAAATTTATCATAATTCTTGACTTATCCAATACCATGTACCTGGTTTTTCATGGATCAATAAAGTACTATTCTATTCTATTTTTATTCTATTCTATGAACAGGATGTTCATAAAATCAGATGTGGATTTTTCAATTCACAGAAAAATATTTCTATCAATATTCAATTGAGAATGTTTTCCTTTTCAAGTCGATTTCTATTGTCAATTTGCAAATTTACAATATGAAAATATTACCCCCTTCTTGCACCCCCTCTGAATTATGAGCACCCCCTCTAAAATTTTAAATGAGAAGCGGGGTTGTGTGGCACCTTGTTCGAAAGGGATGTTCATTCTCTGTTCAGCAATATTAAGTTTTTCAAATTTGGTGCAATCATAACTGAGAGAATGTAAACTTTTTATACTTTACGTAGAATGAAGGAAATAATGTCACATAATGTTTAGAAAGTATTTTTCAATTGAATTGAATGTTCAAAATGACCACCATTCACTTCTTGACAATAAGCAAGTTTATCTTGGAATTCCCGTACAACATTTTGTAGGACCTCAGGGGTTATGTTGTTAATTTCTTCCGTTATCCTAACTTTTAAATCTGCAATATTGTCTGGTCTATTGAAATATACTTTTGATTTTAAATTACCCCATAAGAAGTAATCGAGAGCAGTCAAATCGGGAGATCTAGGCAGCCATCCAATCGTTCCACGTCTTCCAACCCACCTATTGGAAAAAACTTCGTTCAAATAATCTCTAACAATAACGTTCGTGATGCGGTGGAGCTCCGTCTTGTGGGTACCAAATTGATCTATCTATTTCATTTGGATCATCAACATCAGGAAAAAGTCTTTTCAATGTAGGCTGTGAAAAGTTCATCGAAAAATCCAGATAAACCTCACCATTAACTGTGCCTTCAAAAAAATAAGGGCCAATAATTTTGTTGTAAATGATACCAGCCCAAACGTTCACTTTTCGAGGATATTGTGTGTGAGCCTCACACGTCCAATGAGGATGCCCTCTGCTCCAATATCTACAGTTTTGTCTATTAACCGTTCCATTCAAATGAAAAGTAGCTTCATCAGAAATGACAATTTTGTTTATGAACTAAAAATCTGCTTCCATTGTGTCCATCATCAATCAGTTCACAGAATTGTTGCATTCTATCATCCTCATTCAACTCCTGAACCAACTGAACTTTATAAGGATGGTATTTTTCTTTATGTAAAGCTCTCAATATCGATGATTCACTTACATCATTGTCGGCGGCAAGTTGTCTACTTGCGGATTTTTCTCAATCGCTAACAGTACATCTAACATTTTTTCCTCGTCCAATTTAACATTTCGACCTGGTTTTTGAATAGTTTTTACATGTAAAGTTTCACGAAATTTTGTTTCTATTTTGCTAACTGTAGACTGTGAGACGTGTTGACCAGGGTATTTATTATTAAACATTTCATAAAACTTCCTCTCGAATTTCATTACCGCATCCAATCATAATTAAAATGTCTATTCTTTGAGTTTCGGATAAATGAGCCATAGTTAAATCAAATACACCCACACATATTTTTCAATATACTGACGTGTGTCAGCAACTTACATTATTTATGTTGGTTTTGTGAATAATTTTTTGGTGTCGTGAACGACTTTTTCCTGACGTTTAGCAAAACAGATAAGAAAATACCTGATTATTCCTTATGGGGTCATTTAAAATCAAAAGTATATTTCAATAGACCAGATAATGTTGCAGATTCAAAAGTAAGGATAACGGAAGAAATTAACACATAACCCCTGAGGTCCTACAAAGTGTTGTACAAGAATTCCAAGATCGATTGATTTGTTGAAAATATAAACAGGAATGTTCATAAAATCAGATGTGGAATCATCTGCGACTGAAAGATCGACTTGCTTATTGTCAAGAAGTGAATGGTGATCATTTTGAACATTCAATTTGATTGTAGAATAAATTGAAAAATACCTCCTAAACATTATGTGATTTTATTTCCTTCATTCTACGTAAAGTATCAACATTTTACATTTTCAAAATAAATTTTGTCAGTTATGATTGCACCAAATTTAATATTGCTGAACAGAAAATGAAAATCCCTTTCGAGCAAGGTACCACACAATCCCCCTTCTCATTAAATTTTTTTGAGGGGGTGCTCATAATTCAGAGGGGGCGCAAGAAGGGGGTAATATTTTCATACTGTGAATTGTTGACGAAAGAAATGGACTTGTCTCAGGTTTTCTTTGAACAAATACATAATAACGCTAAAAATGAATTTATTCCATACCCTATGGACCGCACTGTATGTTATGCATTTCACAATAAGAATTAATATAGAGTGGGTCCGTGTGAAGATATCTTTATTATTTCATACTGTTACGAAACTGAGGTTCAAAAATAGTCCGATAAATTCAATCCGTTTTATTCACTTTAAAACACAACTCAATAGTATACTTTAACAATAATACTTGTTCACAATTACAATGCTCAACAATATTCCCAGGACTAACTTCTGACTAACTGCCAACTCCTGACTGACTCGCCTATCGCATATGACCCGCTATATATAGGACGGCCAAAATTTCCAGAACAGTGGCCATCGGGAATGTTCTATAACGTCATCGCTAACGGTCGGATTCCTTCTCGAGTCTTCGAATGGCAATTATCGAACATTTGGAGCAAGACATCATCGGTAACGGCCGTTTCTAGAATTTTTCAATGGCGGTTATCGAACATGTGAAGCATGATGTCATCGGCAACCAGCACAGGGGCGTACCCAGGGTATGTTCGTGATGAACGTTTTACACAGATGTAAAATGTCTCAGATTTACCGAATAAGCAAGACGCATGATAATATAGGTGAGGAAATACCTATCAAATCTTCACATACTTTGGGCTTGATAATAGACACATCTTTGCGTTTCAAAGAACATATTACGAATAAAAGGATTGCCCACTCTTCTCTTGAGCTGATTTACACGCAAAGACAGTGTTCCTGTCAGTGGGGGTTAAAAAAGTGATTCACTGGAACTCGCATACTTTAACCACTGCGATATTGTCTACAAGAATGATAACAATTAAAAATAATAATTATTATTATAATTATAATATTGCATGCTATCGGTATGGAATTCGGGATGGATAAATGTGCCCTGGTTCATCCTAAAAGAAGACGATGCGAGGATTACAGAGAGGATGCGCAGCTGGTAGATGGAAGCATCCTCTCCATCTGGATGCCGGAGAGGCATATACCTACCCAAGATGTAGTAGCGGTAAAAAACGTTCTCCGCGGCAAGTATCAGCAGAAACTTCGGCAGATCTGGTCATCAGAGCTGTCGGGCATGAACAAAGTTTCTGCCACCAACATGCTTGCCGTTTCGATACTAATCTACTCCTTTGGGGCAGTGAAGTGGACACTGAAAGAGCTGCGTGATATTGACTCGCAAAATGATGCACCTACCTACACGGATTCATCTCCCCCGACACCAGGGAGGCCGTGAACTTCTGAATTTGGAGTCTCTACACAACAGGATGGTTCTGGATGGAGCCTATAAAGTCATGAGGAGCTTGGAGTCCCTCCTCTACATGGTCAAAGACCATGAGATCACAGGGAAAGGAGCATTTATTTCCAAGGCAGCAATCCGCGCAGCCGATGAACTCGGTCTTGTATTCGACACCGAGCGGGACATCCAAGACTCTATCACCGAGTTGGAGCCTGCTCGACGGAAAGCCCACATAAAATCTGCAGAGAATACTGTACATCTTTTGCTCCTCAAGGATAAGCCGATGCATGGAATCTTCTACAAAAATATTGAAGACCATGACTTATACGAAAGACTTTGCTTTCCTCAGGTCAGGTGGATTCAATTCGGAGACTGAGGGATTCATCATTGCTTGCTCTCAACACTCATGTCTACCGAAGCCGCGTGATGGGTATAGAGGTTCCTGACACGAGATGCAGGGCCTGCCATGGAGCGCCTGAGACCATCAGGCACTTGCTATCAGCATGTTCAGCATATGCGATATCAGCCTATATCCATCGTCATAACGCGGCGTTGCGTTATGATGCTGTATTGCCATTTGAAACACTCGTACGGTATTGATGAGACAACATTGCTGCCATACGCTCCGGGGAATATTGAGTCCGTTGTGGTGAATGAGAAGTGCCGAATTTATTGGAACTACTCATTCCCCACCCTCAGGCAAATACAAGCCAACAAGCATGATGTCCTCTTCGACCACCAGCAGAAAACGAGAGCACTTTCTATTTCGAGCCCAGAATTCCATAAGAAGAACTTAAAACTAATAAAACAATATTAAGTAAATAATAATTATCCAATCTCTTTGGTTGATGTAATCGTCCATGAAGATAAACCATCCAACACATTCCATAAATTACTAATAATAAAAAAATACACACAATACCATATGTCAAAAATCTTTCCGAAAGAATAGCAACAGTTTTAGACGACGAACATTCAAAAATTGCTTTTACAAATGACAACATCATTGGAAAATATTTTTTCTCCGATTGACAGCAAATATTAATTTTGCAGACACATATCAATCAGCAAAGTATTACTTTTACTGCCTAGGCAGCAAAGTAAGGACTTTCCTGCCTAGGCAGCAAAATAATTATTCTCCATGGGAATAAAACATTTGAAATTTTTTTACAAAAAAAAACATTCATTAGCAATTATTACATAATACTTTCAACAAGAATTTAAAAAACATATTTTTAGTTGTTATTAACATTGATAGTAAAATGACTACAATTTTGAATAAATAGGCCACCTTTTCTTTCCTCAGATATCGTTCTCTTTACATTCACTATATTACCAGTTTGATTCGCCCATAAGTAGTTCCTACATTTGTCAAAACTTTTTCACAAATACTGGTTTTACTTGCCATTGAATCCTCAATGTACCCTTCTGCTATAGTTGAGGATTTCCACTCACCATGTCTCTTCAACATTGTTATGTCACCTCCTGAATTTACAAGTAAAGTGGCAGAACTTCTACGGAGGCAGTGTCCCGTATATTCTTTAGCATTCGGAACTTTAAATAGACAGCTATTTTTGAGGTATTTTACCAAATTTATGGATACCAACAAATTGTTTACGGATTTACCTTTTACGTATTTAAAAAAAATCTTGTGTCTTTAATTCAGCAGACCGAAGAGCTATATATTTTCTTACAACATCTAAATATTCCAATATTACGAGAGACCTCGAATTCTTCGTCTTCGTGTTCAATAGGGATACCAATAGTTTATTGTTCATATCTTCAATATTTTCTAACTTAAATTCAATAGTTCGTCGCAACGACATGCACCCGCAATTCCAAAAATCAATACAACCTAAAAAATGGATTATAAGTATTTTCACTTATCGTATAAATATCTATTTAAAACTTACTTTTGCTAATAAATATTCATCATCTGGAGCATCCAGTATGAAGTTTGTTATATCTTGTTTTTCGAAAACTCGGGACTTCTTTGCCTTGAAGCCTTCGGATGCCCGTTTTAAATATGCCCGCAACTTCAAATATATTCCCATATCTACGCCATTTTTGACATTCATATTTGCTTTTAACATGGAACATACAGACCAAAGTGTAGAACTCTTCATTGTTTTAGATAATCCAGCAAAATAAGTAAGTAATACATTCTCCGAAAAAGTCTTCGCATTTTTCTCCATGCAACAATCCATAAATCGTTTATAATTTCCTTCATATTTTATCCGAGACTTCTCCTGCAACAAATTTAACTCAATATTTTTTGACACCTTCCTTATTTCTGGAGGAGTAAGTACTTCTAAGTCGCTATCACTGTCCATAATATAAATATACCAATATTTTTTCACAAAACTGTCAGAAATTTCATAAGTTGTCAAACTATAATTATTATGGACATATACGTTTCCATAGCAACTAACCATTCCAACAATTGCGATTTCTATCAAATTTTGTTTTAATTTATCACTACAGGAAAAATAAAAAGATTGTGGGAATTGTAATAATTTGCAAATACAATATCCTACATATATCATTATAAACAATCGGAGAAAGCATCATATGTTCAACTCGGCAGCAAAGTAGATTGACCGCCTTAGCTGAATTCAGCCGCGGCAGTCAATCTACTACTTTGCTGCCTAGTAAAACAAATAACTATTTTCTCGCGATAGAAAGAGAAAACTCCTTTAGAGTTACAATCTAAAGTCATTCACAAAATCAACTGTAAATACTGCAATGTGTGTTATGTTGGACAAACAGGAAGGTATTTGAAGAACTTATGTCTGAACATGATAGGGACACCAAAAAGCTTAACACTATCAATCCTACTGCTCTCGTTAAACTCGTCAGAGAAAGAATCATATTATGATTTCAAAACCCGGTAGTCCAGATGTTCAACCAATCTTCGAAAATTCAAGCGAAATGATTCAAATCTTCAAACAGACAGTGTAAACAGACATGATAATCAAATGCCAGATGAATTACCATTACTATTATCTTTGTTCCGTAGACACCTGGCCTCCTTATCAATAATAAAAACATGGGCATTGTTTCTTTATATACTGTATATTTTTTATTAATTCTTTCTTTTAATCTCAGTTTCTTATCTCAGAATTTCATTTTCGTCCCGTCAGTATACATGCAACATTGTGCCCGTTGGAGTTTCGTTTTCTGTGTAACTATGACGTCTGAATATGTTTTTAAATTCTAAGGATTTTAATTCGGAAATATCTACTTTTTGCTGAGTACTTTTCTTAACATTTCAACACAAATTTTAAGTACCATGATACATTGTGACAAGTATAATAATTAAAAAATAAAACCTTTTCAGTATTTGAGGAACCATTGTTACAGATCCCTGGGGATGGATTAAATTAATTCGAAACGTCGGCAAGAAAACAACAGTTTTTTTTCCTCAATCCTTATTGATCCCAATCTCAACTAAACCACAACCAAAACATTGAACTGGATCACAACCATAGCTTTTGTTATTATTATCATTATTATTATTTAAATAAAAACTGATAGATGGAGAGGTTTAATGTCCATTTCCAGATCGGAACATCACGTACACTGACGTGAGAGTCATGATCAGTCATCCACCAAAATACTATTAAACATGCAATAAAAAAACTGAGATAAAAGAACAACCATTTGTACAGCAAACAGACCTTGTAGCTTTCTAGGTTAATTAATGAAAGCTACTGTACAAGAAACACAATCCAATATTAACGAAGGCAATCTCGTAGAGACGAAGAAGTTTTATTATATTAATTTGTGTCCGGAGCATTTTCTCAGTTTTCACCTGCTATTCCCTAAATGTCGATTCCGTAGGCGGTAACTTACGGAGGAATGAGGTCAAATGATACGAGAATATTCGAGTAATGTATGTTCATCATGACAAGATATTTTCATGATTAAAAATATTCAGGAGTTTTACGCAGCATTTGTTCGTTTATATTTAACGAGAAAAGTATTTTAAAGAATGCTGCAGAAAGTCATAGGCCATGTTTTTTTTTAATGGAATTCCCAGTCAGAGATCCGGAGAGCTCTGGCTGAAGCGAGACCCAACATAAACAAAATCACCTTCAAGCTTACCTCAACTTTAGGTACGCCGAAAAAAGTAACTTTTAACCGGCGGTACCTAGTGACAGAAAGAAACAATCCATACAATTCCCGTACCTCGATAAGATTCCATCTCGTCAGGTTGACGAGAGTCTTATCGATATCTGAAGCCAAGCATCGTCGGGCGTGGTTAGTACTTGAATGGGTGACCACCGGACAAGGAAGTTCCACGTTAAATGTCCTAACAACTGTAGCGTAGTAGCATATTCGCAGCTGCAGACGTCTTATCAATGAGCACGAGATAGATAGATAGATAGATTTATCTGAAGCTTTCAATTTAAACAGTTGAAAACTCAAGTCGAGCAATAATATACAATATAAAAAATATAAAAAATACAAAAGTCACTTATAACTAGAAATCCTTCCTAGTAAAAGTAATTACAACATGTATTGAAAAAAAAAAAAGATTAATATATGAATATATCACAGTCATAGGTGTAAGATGGATTGAAAATTTCATTCAGCTGTAATTATTTCTCCATGAATTCTTGTAATGAATATGGCTCGATGTCACACAACAGATCAAAAACATGTTTTTTAAAAATTTGTCTTGAGCGAGCTTCTTTAATGATTAACGGTAAATTGTTATAGAATTTTAGAGAGGGTAGATCTACAGAGAAGGCTATATACAGAATGACCTCTATCATTTATAAATCCAAGGATAAAAAAAAACCTATAATTAGCATATTTCTAGACCTCTCTAAAGCCTTTGACACCGTGTGCCATGAAAATCTTCTTGAAAAACTCCAAAAATACGGAATTAGGGGAAACACTTACGAATTTCTGAAAAGCTACCTATCTGATAGGGAACAGAGAGTGGAGTTCGAAGGAACTTATAGTACAGCAAGAACAGTTACTTTTGGAGTACCCCAAGGAACTGTCCTTGGCCCACTCGTATTTATTATATATATGAACAGTATGCTTTTTCTCAATACTACCGGCGAAATTATCAGTTTTTCCGACGATACAACCATATTATATATAGCTCCAACTTGGCAGAAATTGAAAGAAAAAATAGAAATCGATTTTCCAAATATATCAAACTGGTTACAAATGAATAAATTGACTCCAAATTACAAGAAAACGAACTACTTACCCTTTACGTCATAAATAAATGGTCTGCCCAACTTAGGGCCTTTGAATGTCGGATTAAACTCTCAAATTCCCGAATCGGAAAAACAAAATATCTCGGTATAACGGTTGATCGCCATATGAGGTGGGACTTACAGACAAAAATAATTGTCAGAAAACTCAGGGGATTCTTATCGAAATTCAAACACCTCAAAGATTTCCTAAACATAAAACATTTAAAAACACTATATTTCTCCCTAATAGAGTCTATACTATCATATGGAATATTAGGTTGGGGCGGAGTTAATGACTGTTTTCTAAATGAAGTACATGTTTTACAGAAATGGATATTAAAAATAATATACGGTAAAAATGCATCTTTTCCCACAAATTCTTTATACAGCGAATCCCAAATAAAAGATGTGAGACAGATTTTTTGTCAAAAAATAATTATTTTCGTAAAACTAGGAAAAATTGAACTCACTCTACATAAACACCCCTACAATACTCGAAAAATTGATGAAATTTTCTTCCCACGTTGCGAAAAAACTATCGGCCAACGAAATACCAATTATTTAGCACCCAGAATTTATGCTTTATTACCAAACGTATTGAAAGATATAAAAAACTACCGAACGTTTAAAAAAGAATTGAAAAAATGGATTGCCAAAGATAGACTTATATTTACCGAAATTGTTAACCAGAGATAAACACATATAACTGAGCAATTTATGATGTATATGTATGTGTGCATATTAGTGTATTTGTGTATATCAATGTGTGTATCCATCATGTATATTTCATAACTCTTCTTTATTAGTACTGGAAAATTACCCCAATTGTGACTGGAAAATTACCCCGATTGTGATAGAAAATTACCCCGATTGTGACTTACCCTCTAATATATGTAAAATCTCAATTAGAAGAGCCCACTCATGATGTAATATACTACCTGAATGTGGCAAATCCACAATTTTCTACCATGTTTACCATTTGAAAATACAAATTCTATCATTTTAATGTAATTAAAAATAAAAATAAAATACTATTGAAATCACATACACAAGTAGTTAATACTACTTCTGTGCCAACCTGTTTATTCACAAGCACACTTGTATAAGTATATATTATGTTTTATTATTATGATGAATAAACATATATTTTATTATTATTATCATTATTTAATGGATGCATAATGTGGCCCTTTCTCTGTATTTGTCAGTCTATGCTTGGGAACAATATAATTGGATTTCTGCCTGGTAGAATACTCATGTCTGAATCTGTCTTCTTCAAAATTTGCTTTATTATCGTACACAAAAAGTACACAAACATATATGTAAATGGCATAAACGGTAAGCATTTTGATACATCTGAAAGTATTACGACAAGAATCTGTATATTTCATATTCAACATAGTCTTCAATATCCGTTTTTGCATGATAAAAATTCGTTCTAGTTGTGTATTCCCTCACCATACTAATATTCCATATTTTAGAAAGGGATAAAAAATCCCATAATATGCCGTTTTCAGTGCATTTTTTAACTTTTCAAAATTCTAATTGCATAACATTTACTTGCCAGTTTTTTTGCGAGATTTTCAATATGTATTCATAGTTAATTTGTCATCTATATAGGTTCCTAACAGTTTTGTACTGGTTGAAAAAGATATACTATCGTTTCCGAGCTGAATATTCTCCGGGAAGGTGATATTATTGTGGACAGTTTTGAAAATTATGCAGTCTGTTTTAGTGGTGTTTAATAATAACATTTTAGTACTGAAATATTGAAACTTTAGAAAAGTTGTTTAAAATTGAGTTCTCCAGAGTAAGGTGTCTGTTAATGGGTAGAATGACATTGGAATCGTCTGCATAACTCACGACTGTAGTACTTGATTGTTTGAAAATATCTGGGAAATCATTTATATATATAATGAAAAGTAAAGGACCAAGCACACTTCCCCGTGGTACGCCTTTTTCGATTTCAGTAAAGCTCGAGAAGAACTCAGTATTTTGTTTCCTAATACATACTCTTTGTTTCCTGTTAGTTAGGTAACAGGACGATAGATATGCCGTCCTTCGGAGGGGACGTTAAGATGTCGGTCCCGAGTTCTTGGATGTTGAGCTCGTTAAAGAACCCTACCTCTGAAACAACAGAGGATTCGGCAAAATTTCCGGTTGGGAGGAGTGTGCTCACCGGCGTCGGTGTTTAGCCTTGGTAGCAGAAACAGGCCGACGTTAAATTAAAAAAAAATCGATTCAAATTGGCAAGGATCTAGTGATTTGTACACTTAGGTTGACCAAAACATTGTAAGGGTCTTTTGCCTGGTACAATCAATTTTGACGGTTTACCGGTTGTCTCGTTCACCACCTCATGTTTAACGTGAGAAGGCCACTTGCTTCGGGCAGCTTCAGTGAATAAATGTTCTAGGGGTCTATATTATAACTATTATTCTGGGAGCCAGAAAGGTGGACTTTACTTGACCTTGATTGGTTACTTGCCTGGACGTCCACTGCCCCAACTATATAACAAATCAAGAAAAACCAAAACAATGTCTCGTTCATCCACTTTAATGTCCAAGAGTCTATTTCTACATTGATTGGGTTCACAGCAGGGATATCAGCTCAACGGGTTAATGTATAACCTCAATGCAGGGTCAAGGCAAGCAAAGCGGGGTTCTCGCAGGATTATGCAAAATAAAGATCCCAAACTACTCGGATCTACAAGCGGGGTTATGCGAACGTGAAACGCCAAAGTACAGCTTTACGGCGACTGATATTGAAGATTTCTGAACGTGTAGTAATTCTTAGTCATGCCAATTGCCTTACTTTCGATTTTCAGGGACATTTTATCAACAAAGCAGTGGTCGGAATAATGAAACTCGCTGGAACTAACCAATGCTAGGCTTTTGGTTAACAGAGAGCATTCAAAAAATCATTTATACAAAAAAAAATGTTCCGTTGAATAATGACGGTTGCAAATCTCTCATGTCACGTAAAATATCAGTCGTTATTTCAATTGCAATTTGCAGAACTTTTGCAATTATTTCAGCAGTTGTAAAAATGCAAAAATTATATTTATGGATAAATAGGTTCCGTTTTTCGTATGAGGTTGCAAAAGTTACATATCCACTGAGACCGGTATTCTATTTATTTGCAATCACAATACAAAACTTTTGTAATTATTTCAATCAATCAATCAATTTATTCATCATAAAATATACATATAAATTCAATCACAAGGACCGAAGACAGATGCATGTTTATGACAAGTCACAAATAAACATCAAAACAAAATAAATTAAACATCAAAACAAAATAAAATAGAATACATATCATTAGATCAAAATATATGATAAAAATTGAGAAATTCATCTTTGCAGGAACATACTTTTCTGACAATATATCATAAAAAAGTAGAAGACGTGAATGCACAAGAGACAACAAGAGAGACAGTCGTATATATAAGTATGCTATATTGAATACAAATCAAATCAATTGCATATATCGTGAACATAACACAAATTATACTAAGTACTCATCTATAGTGTAGCAGAACTAGCTGCTGTTTCAGTCTTGTTTTGAAAATATTCAAATTGAGGGAGCTTTTAATATGCTCATCAAGAGAGTTGTATAATTTACAGCCAGTAAAAGAAAAACTTTTTTGGTACAGCGTAGTCCGGTGATTCTCAGGTTGTAGTTGGCCTTTGAAACGTGTATTATGGTCATGCTTCTCAGCAGTATTCAAAAACTTGTTTTTATTTTTATAGACGTATGTACAAACTCCCAGTATATATAAGCTTACAACAGTTAGGATTTTGAATTTTTTTTAAATAATCTCTGCAGCTCGTTCTAGTATCGATACTAGCAAGAATTCTAATCGCATATTTCTGAAGTACCAATACTCTATTCACATGTGCACAATTTCCCCAAATCAAAACTCCATACTTCATATGGGAATGAAAATTTGCATAGTACAATGACAGTAGTGTGTACTCACTACAGTGGTTCTTCATAAATTTCAGACTATAACAGCTACTCTGTAATTTTTTACACAAACAATCAATATGACAATTCCAGTGAAGTTGCCTATCATAGGTAACCCCCAATAGTTTCACTGATTTACTACTTACTATTTCATCATTGGAACCTTCAAAAAGTTTGATTTCATCAGTCCTGCCATTACCAAAAAGAACAGTTATTGTTTTACGATGATTCAGTTGTAGGTTATTATTGTTGGACCATTTTACAATATTGGCAAATACCGCTTCAGCAGTAGTTTTCAGCTTATTGAGATCCTTGTCAATAACCAAAATATTCGTGTCATCTGCATAGCAGATAACATGAACATTCTGAACCCTTTGAATATAGAGAATGAGATCGTTAGCAAAAATGTTGAAAAGTAGAGGACCTAAGACAGAACCTTGCGGCACACCTTTCTCTACATCCATTTTTTCAGAGAAAATGTTATTGACTCTTATCATTTGTTTTCTATTACTGAGGTATGACTCGATTAAAGTTAAAGGCAAACCTCTGATTCCATATCTCTCTAATTTGGCAGTGATTAATCAATGATCCACTAGGTCGAAAGCTTTCGAGAAATCAATGAAAATACCCAAAGCAAACATTTTTTTGTCGATACTTGAAATGATCCGACCGCTGAACTCAGATAGTGCTGTCTCTGTACTTTTGTTACTGCAGAAACCATGTTGGTCGGACGATAAGAGTTTGTACTTAAGTAAGTAATTGGTTAACCGATCCTTAATTGCCATCTCAAATAATTTGGAGATGCTGCATAACAGGCTTATTGCTCTGTAGTTAACAAAATCATTCGGATCTCCTTTCTTGTAAAGTGGCTGAACTATTGCCAGTTTGAAGTTATCTGGGAAATTTCCTTCCTCAAAACAATGATTGATTAGGTAATTCAGAGGTTCACTAATCCACGAGCTGCATTTCTTCAATAAATTATTAGAAATATCATCATGGCCAGAGGAGTTGGAAGATTTCAGTCTACTTATTAATGACTCAACTTCAACAATCGTAACGGGTTCTAGATAAAATGATAGATGCGATAAGGAAATATTTGAATCTAAAAAGCTATAGTCACGTTCAACATTTTTATTGATAGGGATGGTGAACTGGTTTGCAAACTGATTAGCAACAATCTGATCTGGTAAAGGATAGTTATTTTGTGTAATAGTTCATTCATTATTTTTATACCTACCTGTTTTCAATTCAATAATCAGTTTCCACATAGCTTTCGTTTTATTTTCCGATCCATGTATTCGCATGTCATCAAATTTAATATTCGCTGCTCTCAGTGCATTGCAGTATTGTTGCTGCAAGTATTTGCTTATGTCCTTATAAATATTGTTGGTCTCAGCCAAATCGTTGTAAAGACTAACCTGGCGTTTCAGTATTATGATGTCTGCTGTGATCCATTCATTTTTACATGGTTTTCTCTTGTTCCTAATTGATATTTCACGTAGAGGAAAACATGAATCTAAATAATGAATCATTAAATTCGTGAAGTTGTCAGATGCTGCATTCAACCTTCCTTGACTATAAACACTATGCCAAGTTTCAATACTTATGCAATTTAGGAAATCAATATTATTTTGGTCATTGAAAGATCTATGCATTATAGGATGTTTTTTATTACGTTCCTCATCAGCCGCTGCTGACGTAGAATGTAATATTTTGATACGTTGAGAAAAGTGGTCAGATAAATGGAGATCCATCACTTCAGCCCTATGAAATTTGAGCTCAGAACTAACTAAGAAATTATCAATGCATGAACTGGAAGTTTGTGATACCCTGGTTGGTTCCTTCACAGTTGAAAATAAACTATGGCATCCTAGTACGTCATTCAATACAATGCAGTTGTGACTTCTTGTAGAAAAATCTACGTTAAAGTCACCACCAATAATGACCTGCCTGTTAGCAACTGTTCTCAGGTTCAAAAATTCAGTGAAGCAGTCCAAAAAAATTTTAAAATCTCCTGATGGCGGTCTGTAAACAACGGCTATCACCAAATCTTGTGATAGTAAAACTGCAGCACATTCAAAAATACCTTCCCTGCACACAGAGTCTACATCAACTTTTTGATAGTTAGCCTTGAAATTTTTATTTTCGTACATGGCGACACCGCTATTCTTAGAATTTTTTCTGCATGAGTAGTTTATCAGATTAAAACTGCTCAATAAGTATGTTTTTATTTGAATTTCATTCAACCAATGTTCGGAAATTAGAAGTATATCGCATTTGATATTGTCAAAAACCACGCCAATATTCAAATGCTTGTGTGCATTGAAAATGGGAGCGTCGATAAAGAAGTTTAATAAATTACTGATGCGTTTTTCAAAAACGGTTGCAAATGTACGTGAATATTAGAAAAAAACCGTTCAGTTATCCAATTTGCAGAACTTTTGTGATTTTTTTGAACAAATTACAATGACAAACTTAAACAAATGACAAAAAACAAGGTTTCGTAACTTTTACAAGGTTGCAAACATAATGCACGTTGTAAAACTATAGGTATGCCTAGTTTGCAGATTTTTTGCAATTTTCGGTGCAAAAATAAAGCATGAAAACGTTTTTTGCAATTAAAACAATGTTCCGTTCATCGCAGACTTCTGCAAAATATTATAGTTTGTTATTATTGATTCACTAACATACCATTGAAGTTTGAAAACTTTTGGAATTCATGTTGATTGATTGTCTATATCTACTGGCCCAGGTTGGAGACTTCGATAAATATTCACTCACTCATGTCGCGTGCAATAAACACTCATTTTTTGCACTTGTTGCATAAATAACTATTCTTCAATTACAAATGCGCAAACGAATATTATTTCGGCATTTAGATGATAGTTGAAAAGTCACTAACAAATGAGGTTTCTATGAGAAAATAATTATATTCTCCCTTGGTATATAGAGAACAAATAAGAAAAAACTCCCAACACGCTATCTGCCTTGAATGCGTCGTGCGGATTACTCCCCGAGTGATTAATTTGTTTTTAATCCCTCTGCGGAGGATATACCACCTTTGAATGCGGAATTGGAAGAGTTCATTACTGGTAGTATAATGTTCTTGATATAAACTGGAAATCTGCTTTATATTGATTTATCCAAAAAATAAACCGTGAAAGACGTGCTCAATTTATTGGTTTCAAACTCTGCAAGGATATGCAACGATACAAACAAAACGAGCCGTCAAATTTTGACATTCAACAATAATTGTTCGAAAACGAGTCGATTTGGATCAAATCAGTGAGTCCTATGATACTTTGATAATGAAAAAGTACGTATAGAAACAGCTGGTTGCGTTTTATAGAGGAGAAACTAGAGTTTGAATGAATCAATTTTCACTGAGATGATAGTAACTATTCTGAAAGATCCAGCTTCAATATGTGGAAATTTCATTGGGAAAATCACGAAGAACATATAATTGGAACTAAATGGAACATTGCGGTAGAGCAAATGAAAAAAAATATGGAAGATAAAATAAAGTTAGTACATTAGCATTTCGAAACAATGAGTATGAAGCAATGATTAAAGCTTGGGATGGAAATATACCAGAGCTGGTACCCACGACTTCGTCAGCATATAATTTGTATTTTTCCTATGTTTTTCTTTGTGTAGTTCCATCTAGTTTATGCCTGTGGCTTCGCCCGCTTCCCATTTTCCCGTTCAAGTTATCCTATTTTCCGTTATCTCGTTTGGGTAACATAATTGATTTGACAGCAGACGTAATGCTTTGTGACCACTATTACAAATTCACCAACCCCTTTTCACCCCTGTAAGGTGGGAATACTCAAATAAGGTTTAACACGATTTATTTGTAATATAAGCCAAAACTAACGGAGGAATGGGTCAAGAATATGAGATCACCCAGTATTTTAACGAAATTTCCACAGGTGCTTCAAAATATGATGAAAACAATTTACCAATCGAAAATTTTGCGCGGAAAAGATAATATTGGGAGATACGGGCCCCTGAAAGTCCATAAAGAGAGGTTATGGGATATCACTTTTGGAAATTGTAAAATGATAAACAATTTCTTTTTTTTACACTAAAATAGTTACTGCATGCTCATTTAACGTTTGAGTAATATTAAAATCACTTAATTTTCGATAAAGTAATGAAAAAACTCCGATACTTTTTATAAATTTGACAGAAGAAATGTCAAAAATAAATGTTATGTTTATCCGAATCTCCTGGATCTTGAAGTTTATTGATATGCGACGTTGCCTATGTCACCGAAACGATAAAAGTACTGAAATTAAATGCGACATGCATATTGAGCATATAAATAATAACTATTACAGCATGAAAAGACGATCTGACAGTTCTGATTGATATATATATATATATATATGTATACATAGAAGTTTAAAATGTGTCTTATAGCTTTTGAAAATGAGATAGATTGAGTTGATGTGCCGCATTTAGAAAGTATCCATACCTATTAAAATAATGTGACTTCAGAATATTTTGTTTCAAGTAATTGAAAATCGAACCAAGAAACGCATTTGGCTTGGATATTTTCTCATATGCATACGAAAAAACTTCCAAATACTTTCTTACGTAAAAAAAAGAACACAACCTAGCCTAGCTTGACTAACCTTGTAATCCATGTTGAAAGCATGCTTATCAAACTTACAAAGCTACGCTTCGCTTCAATCATATTTTTACGTAAAAAGAAGGAACACAACCTAACCTAACTTTGCTAAAATTTGCTATCCAATTAACTTTACGAAGCCTATACACATTGTAATATTGAAGAAGCGAAACCACACTTTTTTTAAATTCAAAAGGACATAATTCACAAAATATATTTTTCCGCGCTTAAATTTCGATTGCTAAAGTGTTTTTATGGAGTTTTGAAGCACCTTTCGTGAAATTTCCGCGAAAATCCGGATTGACTTAAATAGTTGGCAACATGGCATGTCCATAAAACGCCAAGATCAATGCAACCACCAATATTTGATTTTTGACATTTCATATGAAAAATTAAATGAAATGTAATCCGAACTTTTTCATGACTTTATCGAACATTAATTGATTTCAGTATTACTTAAACGTTAAATGAGTGTACAGTTACTATTTCAGGGTAAAAAGCTATTCTTTATATCAGTTTGCAGTGTCCAGAAGTGGCATTCCATAACTTCTCATTTTAGACCTTCGGGGATCCATATCTCCTAAAATTATCTTTTCCGCGCTAAATTTTCAATTGCTATACTGTTTTCATCGTCTTCTGAAGCGCCCGTGAAAATTTCGTGAAGATACTTGGTGATATCAGTTTCTTGAATTCTACCCTAACGGAACTCCCATGAAATTTTCACTCCCCATTTAACCCCTTTAGGGCCTTTATTTCTAAAAACACTGAAATACGTATTTCTTTATTGGTAACAAAGACCTCTGCTAACAATTTTCATGACCCTTACTTAAAAACTAACGGAACCCCTATAAAAATGTTCACCACCCGTCTCACCCTTTAGGAATCGCATTATCTTTTCGACGATGTGTCACTTGACCCCTTATGCTATTTGAAATTTTCAAGTTGATGTGCCCCCACCCCCCGCGCCATCTATCGAGCAATCACGATGTCTTTTATCTCAAAGAGTATTGTCGGTGATATCGTTCAAAATAGTTTTGGTCCAGTGGTTGTATGTCAAACCGTTCAAAAGTTAACAGGGAGGGAGTACTATAAAGAGCCGCACTCGCAATTGTGATTCCGCAGAACAACCATAGTTGAAAGAAAAATTGAATTACCTTTTCAACGATGTGCAACTCGACCCCAGCCCCCAGCGATCTCTGTCGACCAATTCGAATGTATCTTCTCTCGACGGAACGGTAATATTCAATATATTTCATGTCTCATTGTTCCACATCAAACCGTTCAAAAGTTATCGATGTGAAGGTACCATTCAGATCCGCACTTATACTTGACATTTCGAATGCATATTGTGAAAAAATGTTTTGGTGAAATTCGAAAAAAATAGGATGGTTGAAAAGGGAATTGAATTTATCTGTTCAACGACTTGCCACTTGACCCCATATGTTATGTGAAATTTTTAAGTTGATGTGCTATCCGCGCCATCTATCAAGCAATCACATTGTCTTTAATCTCAAAGAGTAGTATCGGTGATATCATTCAAAATAGTTTTTGTCCCATTGTTCACTGGGGGGGGGCTATAAAATCCGTACTGTATATATATAAGAATTACAAATAAAAGTACAATGGCCTCTGTAGAACATGCTTGGAGAGAGGATATGAAGGAGGGACATGCTTGATTCACTATGTTCACGGAAACCAGTAGATTGTTCTTTGTATGTATACAGAGTGAGTCAGAAGTACTTTGAAAAACTTCAGGACATGATTCCTCACAATATTCTAATATGAATTGTCCAAATAAATATATTTCCGGAAACGCTTCGTTTCCAAGATACAGAATGTTAAAGTTTTTTTAAAATTTTTTTTTTTTTGAATAACTTTTGCAATACTGACCTCATTGAACGAAAATTGGTATTGAGAGATTTTTTGAGGTGTCGAAGTCGAACCTGATGTTATTACTGCTCTTACTCGTAGGGGGCGCCACCTACACGTCTTTTTTTACCGTACTTCTAGCACATTTTTCTGTGAAAAAATCAATTCCTCCATCATATCCTCGTGAAAAAGCTACACTTGTTACAAGTCGCTATAAGCAACCGTTTTCTAGATATTTGGACTTGAAAATTTCAACTCGATCATTTGGTAATCGATGCGCGTTGAAGTTATTACCATTATTTTGCATTTTTCACAAGAATGCTCAGGAAATTAATTTGACATTTAAGTAAGTGACTTTGGTTTTTTGTAGGGGGCGCCACCTATTTAATTATTCTTACTAATTTAAAATAGTTATTTTTGTATCAAGGTCCGAAATCTGTATTTGTTTCAATAAAATTTGCAAGAAATATCAACATTTTATTTCAAGAAATTTTGAATATGTAGAATGAAATAAAATAGAGGAAACTAAATTGTATTCAAATAAATTGTTCAAAGTGTCCACTTTCAGCGAAGATACAGGCATTCAGTCTTCTAGTCATTAAATCTCGTACCGCTAAAAAATTATTGGTATGTTTCTTATTGTTTCACAGGCGTCTACTATTCGGTTTCTTAGATCTTTTTCGTTCGCTACTGGAGTTTTATAAACAAGTGACTTCAAATGTCCCCAAAAATAAAAATCCAGTGGGTTTAGTTCTGGGGACATTGGTGCCCACGCCTGGTTAGGCTCTCCTACACCCCTACCGATCCATCGATTTGGATAGACAGTGTTAAGGAATTCCCTGGCTACAACGCTAAAATGGGCCGGAGCCCCATCATGCGGGTACGAATTTCTGATGGTACATTCTGAAGTAGTCCCGGCAATTCATTTTCTAAGAACTCTCTGTAAGTTGCGCCATTCAGTCGGAACGGTAGAAAGAAAGGACCTATCAAGTAATTATCAATTATTGCCGCCCATACATTTACAGAAAATTGATACTGATATGTCTTTCACTAACTGCGTGCGGATTTTCCAGAGCCCAGATATGGTTGTTATGAAAGTTTGTGATAGCATTTCGGAAGAAGTTTGCCTCGTCCGTGAAGAGTACATATCTTAAAAATTGAGGATTTCCAACGAATTTTCTCAAAAACCACTGACACATAGTAATGCGTTGGGGAAAGTCTCGTGGCAAAAGAGCTTGTACCCTTTGAATATGGTATGGATGAAATTGTTGATCGTGGATAATTCTCGAAACTGTGGACTGAGTAGAATTGAGAGCTCCAGCATTATTTCTTGTACTTGTTTCTGGATTCTCCTGGAGAGCGATCAAAAAAGGTTCTTCCAATTCCGGGGTTCGGACTGCTCGTGGTCTTCCAATAATATCAGCTGCCCTCTTGAAGCTACCTGTTTCTGCCAAACGACGGTGGAGACTGGTAAATGTTGGAGCTGAAGGCAGTAGTCGATTAGGAAATCGCTCGTGGTAAATACGTCTTGCTTCGCGTGCATTGCCATCCGCAAGGCCATAAACGAAATGCATATCGGCTAAATGAGCGTTATTGTTTAAATAATCCATTTTTCAAAATTAGTGTTTTAAAACTTACAGAAACTTCAACAAAACAACAAAACGGTTAACTGTCACATAATATGTAATTACCCAAATTACTTACTTAAACCTCAAATTCATTTCCTAAGCATTCTTGTGAAAAATGCAAAATAATGCTATAGTATTTCTAATCCCAATTGGACCGACATAAAAAGTTTCGAGAAGGAATTCTCTTCCACACAACTGAACTTTGTTACGATTGTACCAGGAACGCTTTGAAAGAAAAAACACTGGTAGTATATAAATTTCCCATTTGCCGGGCAGTACATATGAATACTCCTCTTATTTTTATTGCCGTTCCAATTGGGATAAGAATAACTATAACTTCAACACGCGTCGAATATCAAATAATCGACTTGAAATTTTCAAGTCCATATGTCTAGAAAACGGTTGCTTATAGCGACTTGTAACAAATGTAGCTTTTTTACGTAGATATGATAGGGAAATTTATTTTGCCACTGAAAAATGTGCTAGAAGTACGTTTAAAAAAGTTATGAATCTTTAAAAAAGATAAAGACGTGTAGGTGGCGCCCCTACGAGTGAGAGCAATAATAACATCAGGTTCGAATTCAACACCTCAAAAAAGCTCTCAATACGAATTTTCGTTCAATTAAGATCAGTATTTCAAAAGTTAAAAAAAAAACGAAAATAAAAATAAAAATTTAACACCCTGTATCTTGGAAATGAAGCTTTTCCGGACATATATCTACTTGGACAATTCATATTAGAATATTGTGAGAAATCACCTCCTGAAGTTTGTCAAAGTATTTCTGACTCACCCTGTATATTCCTATCGTCAGATTGACATTATTGTCTGGGAAAATATTTATCCGCTTATCCGATTTTCCTCGAAGTTGAAATATATCATAACATGCTCCATGAATTCAATTCCATATCTAAGCTGTTACAGTTTACCTAACAAAAGTCATTTGTATGCCGTACTGCAATGTCAAGCGGATTTGCCACGAAGTTGATTTTTCACCTACAATACAGCATAGGGATACAATTTAGCGTTGGGGAGTTCAACAATCTGATAGCATAAAAAGATGTCATCCACAAACCACCTCCAATGAGGCGTACTTTAGCATATAGAGCTAATAGACGGAGAGCTGGCTACGTAAATTGAAAATGATAAGGTACAAGGGAAATTTTTACATAGAAACCTTCCTTAGTAGGTGACAAGGGGTAGCTCTGCAGACAGAAGTCAGTCCCGGTGAGGAAAGCGGAGGCGGGCGGTCAAAGATTTTTCCAGAGCACCGCCCGGCGCTCAGATAACTTCATTAACTCTAGTAAGCCTAGTAGCTCATGTGGATGAACGCTCGCTATTAAACTACAAGATCCCGAGCTGAGTCACGCAATTTTTTTTTCAATTCTCTATTACACTCAAATCAACCACATGACTTTTATTATATTATATTGAGTCACCAAAACATATTACCTCAGAACATTCACCCTCACAATCCTTCAAAACACAAAACAGCATTTTCACTGAGCATGACTTGCTCTGCAGCGGCCGAAAGCTGCTGAAAATGTCTGACGTTCTTATCCCAGGAAATTTGTCGAACAAAAGTGTTGCGTAAATTTCGATTGTTCTATTACGATCAAATTACATATATTTCTTATAAGCGAATCGCAGGAAGAGATATATAGCTCTATTTACATAATAAGAATAAGAACAAGAATAAGACCAAGTGACCTATCACATCAATGAAGAATGTAGAAGGGGACTCTCTTATATACAAACAAGAAATAGCTATAACGAATTATACTCTGCATATACCAAAATGGGAGAAGAAATCGCTAAAAAAATTAACAGAAATCCTAATTATACGCATAAAAAAACAACTGTCCTGAACTCATTTGTCTTAATTTCAACTCATAGGAATGAGGTTAAAAACGCAATTATTGATCTAAAATCCATAAAATCTAAGGGCTGATATATTGAAACCAATCTCTCAGTATATCGAGGAGCATCTAGTGTATCTATTCAACAGGTGTATGGAGTCAGGTTACTGGCCAGCAGCTTTTAAACAAACAATTGTAGTACCACTTCATAAAATCACAAACTACCGCCCAATATCCCTAATTATTAATATATATATATATATATATATATATATATATATATATATATATATATATATATATATATATATATATATATATATATATATATTGTTAAAGTTTGCATGAGAACCTGCTATGAAATTCTATGTTTTCTGAATGTTTGAACCTTTGTAATTTTAGCCATTTCTAAACAACTCAGACATTTTAAGACTGTGGCAGATGAGTTTTATTCTGTTTTTTTTTGTTATATTTCGATTATTTCATCTAATATTCATTTAACTTAATTGAGCAGAGAAAACAAAATTAAATTATTTATCAATAAAAATCATCCAGTATAGGAATTCAAAAATGAAATGAAAATTAAATTATTTATCAGTAATAAAACATCCTGTCAAAAGTGGAATCTTATGAAAATTAACGGATGTGATTGGTTAGTTAAAAAAAGGGCAGTTTCCAGGAAATGGATATTGAAAGAAATTATTAGAGAGGAATGCAAAGAAAATTTTGAGAAAAGATGTTTCGAAATTTTAATATCGTAAAGTATTGAGAAAAACTGAAAAAATAATTATACAATTGATATAACTATGTCGAGAGAGCGTAGAGAAATGCGGATTGTGCAGGGGACTTTTTAAAGGAGGACCGGGGACCATTTGAGGGTCTGAACGCGAAAATCTCCTTCTCCTAGTTGACCCCATCGATTTTAACGATACCCCCCCCTCCAAAAAAAAAGAGTACTACAAAAAAGTCCATTGAAGTTTCATCGAAAAACGAGAATTTTTTCCCTTGACGTATCATTTCTAGTGAGGGGGGAGGAGGGAGGTTAGTTTTTTTTTTGCTGCGCTTTTCGGGGACATTTATTTTTTGAGTCGCCGACTTTCTATAACAAAGGAATTTTCTAAAGTCGATTGGGGGGGGGGGGGCAAGTGCCCCCTTTCAAAGAAACATTTTTTCGCGTTTTAAATCAAAAAGTCCTTTGAAATTTTACGATTTCGTCGAAAATAATATTTTTGTCTCGTGGGGGAACCACCTTGAAGTGACTGAAAATATTCCATTACAAGATCACAAATAATTCCCTGAAAATATACATGAACAAAGTGAAAGGACCCCGCGAAATCCTTATGGAAAATGGCTCTCGCAAAATTCGCTGAAACTCTGCAAAAAGATAGTATTCGGTATGCTGATCAAAAGTCTTGATGGACACAATCCTCCATTTACAATCCCAGACCCCCTACATCCACCCAAAGCCCCCAAAGTAATAAATGTTAATTAGACAATAAACCCTTGATAACGTACTTGACAGATCTATTGAACTATTTGTCAATTGTGGCAGATATCATATATTATATATGTTCGAGGTGTACCTGGAATGTCAGGTCACGACACTCAAGTAGCTTGCGACAAACGAAAACACAGAAAGATAATATTCGGCAACTATACTCAATAGGACTGTTGCGCGAACCGATGGAAAAGTTGCAAAAGAGCGCAGATAACCTGATCGACAACCCGAAAAAAAAATATAAATATATATATTTTTACATATATATATATATATATATATATATATATATATATATATATATATATATATATATATATATATATATATATATGAAAGAGTGGAATATATATGGTTAACACTTTTCTGAGGGTTATGTCTATTAAATTCTTTCAATTATATATATATATATATATATATATATATATATATATATATATATGTATATATATTTTTTTTTTTCCGTAGTTTCTTGGGTTATTGGATTTCACAATTATTGATACGTTTAATTGTTAAAAGACGTTTCGTCCCGGGCCTGGGACATCTTCAGTTTTATTTAAATATATATATATATAAATATATATATATATACATATATATATATATATATATATATATATATATATATATATATATATATATATATATATATCGAAGACAACTTATACATAACTTCTTCAACTAAAAAAAAAATAATTTACCATTAATCCAGCATACTCCTCATGCTCTATATTATCAGTCCTCTATTACTGTTCAATATGCCAAAATAATTATATGTCCATCAGTTCTCTTCGTTTAGGCAAATTTTTTTTTTCCTGCTTCAATATTGTATTACATGTATATCTATGTAAATATATATGTATGTATGTGTGGAATGTATCTATGTGTGCATTCATTATATGTATGTGTCTTATAAAAATTATAATACTTTGTTATGTTTTAGTGTCGCATGAATGAATGAATGGGATATGACACGGACAGCGAAAGCTTTGTGTTCTTTCTCTTTATTTGTTTGTGTGAGTACTATTACTTAATATTATGTCAAATTATTATTAGGATTATTAACTATTGTAGGTATTACTGATGCAAATAAATATTATTATTATATTATTATTATATATATATATATATGTTTATGTATAAATATATATATATACATTTATACATATATATAGATATATATATATATACAGAGTGGCCACTTTTTTAATGGTAACTTTTAAACCATAAGAGTTAGAAGGTCGGTCAAATGGAGAAAAAGTTGCATTCATAGAAGCATTGTCAAGCAGTTCAAACAAATCGAGATTATCAGGGCCGGTTATTGAGATATCATAAGAAAAGTAAATTCTGTCATTTTGATTTTTCTTTTTTTCCCACTTTATTTCGAATATTATCAAAAAATGTCACAGGAGTTTTTTATTCGACAGTAAATTATCCTCATTTTGACATAATCAGATTTTGTATCCAACGTTTCGTACGCTCTGGGCCACCCTCAACCTCATTTTTTTCAATACGGACCTGCATATTTTATGACACTTTTCGAAATTACTTTCAACGCTTGATTCAACGATATATCATACAATGTCATTCAAAGTTGATTTTCAGGAGATTTTGACCCTCATCCAAATTTCTTTGGGTCGGATCTGTATTACATTTAGGTACCTTTAGTTTAATTAACAACATGCAATACATTTCGATAAGAAAATCAACTTACTCATCTTCAACTGAATGGAACGTAACAAAATCAAAGCAAGAAACAAGTAATAATTATCTACAAATTTCAAGAGGTGAAAAACCTAATTCATAATAATTAAACGAAACTATCATTTACTGAAAGAAAAATTCAAATGATTATTCGAAAGTGAATGATGAACATTAATGAAGTAAGTGTTCGAATTGTCCACCATTTTGTAAAATGCACTTTGCGGTTCTGGAACCCATACTTCTTATACATTTGCTTATTTCGTCTCCTTGAATACCTTCCAATACATTCTCAATCTTCTCGCGAGGAATCATTATTGTTGGATTTGTCATTTGTTCCGTTGAAACAAATTACAGAATCAAACTTTATTTTGAGATCATTACGATATAATTTTTGCAAGGCTTGGTATTCAAAATTAAAATCATTGTATTCGCGTCTCTTGACTATTTTATTAACAGCAGTTTTTGATAAATTGCATTCACTGGCCACAGTTTTCGATTTTTTTTCTGGGTTCAATTGAATTTGGGTCAGAACATTGATATCGCTGATAGACTTGTTTTTTCTTACATACACACAACTCTAGGTTTATTGAATGTATTATTTTCAAGTAGTAGGCCGTGGATAAAAAAGAAATGTCATATTATTTGTCACTTCGTTTATTATTGTGTCACAAGAACTTGTCATTAAATACTTTCCTGAGTAATTTCAATTTAACTTATTCGATATGGTAAGATACACAAATGAAGAGAAGAGAGATATGTACGAAGTGTACATAAAACTAGATAGAAATTCGTTCAAAGCACAACAAAGGTATGGTGAATTATATCCTGAAAGAACAACACCAAATATTAAAATGTTTCGACGTTTATCTACAACGTTACTCGCACATAATTCATTCATCGAACCTAGAGGTCCTTATGTACGACGAAACGAGCCTATCAATGACATCAATGTTCTGGCCCAAATTCGAATGAATCCAGGAATAGGATCGAGAACTATGGCCAGTGAATGCAATTTATCAAAAAGTGCTGTTAATAAAATACTCAAGAGACACGGATACCATGACTATAAATACCAAGCCGTGCAAAAACTATATCGCAATGATCCTGAGAGGAGGTTGCAATTCTGTAATAGGTTTCAACGGAAGGTGCGGAATAACAACAATTTTGCGCACAATATCATTTGGGGAGACGAAACGACATTCACAAATTCTGGCATGTTCAATTGAAGGAACAAACATTTTTATACCACAGAAAATCCTCACTTAATTCATGAAGTTAGACATCAATATCGTTTTTCTTTGAACATATGGTGCGGTTTGTTGAATAATAAATTACTGGGACCCTATTTTATTGACGGCAACCTAACCGGAGCAAAATATGTAGAAATTATAGAAGAAATGTTGGATGATCTTCCTATACGGTATCGGCGTAATAGTCCATGGTCCCAACAAGACGGATGTGGTCCACACAACCCAAGAATAGTCACATACTATCTAAATCGAACTTTTCCCGATTCATGGATTGGAACAAGAGGTCCAGTAGCGTGGCCTGCCAGATCTCCGGATTTGAATCCACTGGATTTTAATTTGTGGGGATATCCCAAAAATAAAATTTATGATACTACGAACCCGACAATAGAGATTCTTCGCGAGAAGATTGAGAATGTATTGGACGGTATTCAAGGAGATGAAATAAGCAAATGTATAAGAAGTATGGGTTCCAGAACCACAAAGTGCATTTTACAAAATGGTGGACATTTCGAACACTTACTCCATTAATGTTCATCATTTACTTTCGAATAATCATTTGATTTTTCTTTCATCAAATGATAGTTTCGTTTAATTATTATGAATTAAGGTTTTTCACCTCTTGAAATTTGTAAATAATTATTACTTGTTTCTTGCTTTGATTCTGTCCATTCAGTTGAAGATGAGTAAGTTGATTTTCTTATCGAAATGGATTGCATGTTGTTAATTAAACTAAAGGTACCTAAATGTAATACAGATCCGACCCAAAGAAATTTGGATAAGGGTCAAAATCACCTGAAAATCAACTTTGAATGACATTGTATGATATATCGTTGAATTCAGCGCTAAAAGTTATTTCGAAAAGTGTCATAAAATATGCAGGTCCATATTGAAAAAAATGAGGTTGAGGGTGGCCCAGAGCGTACGAAACGTTGGATACGAAATCTGATTATGTTGGATTGAGGATAATTTACTGTCGAATGAAAAACTCCCGTGACATTTTTTGATAATATTCGAAATAAAGTGGGAAAAAAAGAAAAATCAAAATGACAGAATTTACTTTTCTTATGATATCTCAATAACCAACCCTGATAAACTCGATTTGTTTGAACTGCTTGACAATGCTTCTATGAATGCAACTTTTTCTCTATTTGACCGACCTTCTAACTCTTATGGTTTAAAAGTTACCAATACAATCCCATTAAAAAAGTGGCCACTCTGTATATATTATTACATAGTATACACATGAAAGATTATAATAAAACCAATTGAAAAATCTTCAACCTTGCAATTGTGTAATGGGGCATTCATAAAGGATGGGGTGGTGGTGCGGGGGGTGAGGGAGGGGTGTGCTTAATGTATACATATATATATATATCTATATATATATATATATTATAAAAGCTTGAAAGCTTCAAAAGATTCAAATGAAACAATTAAATAATCTTTAACCTTGAAAGTGTGTAATGGGGCGTTGATGAAGGGTTGGTTGGGGATGTGGGGGCGAGGCCGAGGTGTGGTGAGGGTAGAATGTTAGATTTGGTTGAAGGAAGGGGTGGGCAGTGAAAGGAAACGCTTTGAAGATGTATTGAAACTGTTACGCATTAACACACCGGGAAGTGTCATTTGGGGGCTTTGGGGAGGGGGGTTGAGAATGGAAGGTTGTGCCCATCAAGACTTTTGATCAGCATACCGAACACTATCTTTTTGCAGAATTTAGCAGAGGGCCATTTTCCATAAGGATTTTGCGGGGTCCTTTCTACCACCCAGACTATTGTAACGAACCTAGGCCGGACCTGTCGCCTCACGCGTTGCCATCGACAACGATGAGATCATCCCCGGAGATATTCGAGAACCATCCAGTCGTTCTGCCGCGGAAAACAACGGTCAATATTGGAAACAATTGGAACATGCCGGTCGCCAACTGCCAGAATTCGAAACATCAAGAATGCTGTATCGGAGATAAATAGGCAACCCTCAAGTGGAGTCGGACAGTCTGAACGAGCCCATACGATCGAGCTATACAGTGGCGTAGTAATATAAATTAAGTTGTAGATTTAAGTGTGAAATAAATTAGTTAAACCAAGTTAAGTTTATTTACGTTACACTATCAATAATTATTTCAAGCCAGACCAAAGTGGTTAGAATTCTAATTTCAATTTTTTATCAGGAAACAGACTTTTAATGATTCATAATGAGATCTAATTTAATAATTTTTAATTGCTTGTAAAATAGTATAGGGTAGTTTTCTCCTACTGATAGGTAGAAATTAATTGACCAAAATAATAAAACAAAATATGAAATCCAAACATTTCTTCTGAGTGAATTCTATTGAATAAAACTACATTTAATCGTTTTCTGGGTCTATTATTAAGCAAAGAAGAAAGCCCAGCTGCAACCCTTTCGAGATTAAGACGATCATCTCTGCATAGGCGTTACCGACTGAGTTGGCAAAAGTAAAGTGAGAAGGTAAAAAGTAAAAGAAGGAGATAGTATTTTCATAGCCAAGCATATTTCAGATACAATAACCAATATGAATATCACAATTCCAATAATATCACAACATATCAAAATCATAACAAACCAGGGGGTGATTCTACATGGAAAAATAATGACAGTTTGCTATATAACTTTTGTCCGTAAATTCTTCGTTTTCTGAGATACGGGGTGTTAAAGTTTTTCTTAAAAACTTACTATTTATTTATTGCTCTGAAACCGGTCGAGATATGCAGATGAAATTTGTTGAGTTCTGAGAAATAGTGATTCCGCATTTTTTGACATGCAATTGAGAATTTTATGTTCATCATTGGCGCGCATACGGGTAATGATCTCAATTTTTTCAAAGAAAAAAATGGTACGCCACTGAGATATTCCAGATTAAAAACACTTTTTGAATTCCACGTTCAATTTGTGACAAAATATCTCTCTTGCGTTTTTTTCGTATGGGGCGTAGTTTTTATGCAAAAATATAAAACATCTTAACGCGTATTTGTCATTACATTGCTGAGTTGTATCCAGGACGTAGGGTACCCCATCACACAATATTTGCTCGTCTTCACCAACGTTTGCGCGGAAATGGTACATTTAAAAAACAGAAACCCCCCGGAAAAAGAAGCATTTGCGGACAAAAGTTATATAGCAAACTGTCATTATTTTTTCATGCAGAATCACCCCTGAAGTTTGTCGCACTTATTCACGTTCACCCTGTATATATATACTTTTTTTCCCTTCAATTTCTCGGAATAAAGGTCTGATTCAGTCAATTCATATAATTTCTCTTAACTACGTTTCGACATGTTATTTGTCATCGTCAGCTTAAAACAAAATTATTTTATTTGACTTCTGCGTTCGCATCGTACGAACGTTATTGTAGTTGTCTAAAGAATATATATATATATATATATATATATATATATATATATATATCTACAAGAAGTTCAGCTATGTTTCTGAAATATTATCACGACGCGACGCGCCTCTTATTTCATGACATTTTAAATTAGTCGATGGTGGTTGCTGTGGAAATAGGAGTATATTTCATGTCATGTCCAGACATTAAAATTTGGTGTGGGCGTCTCACCATACTTTGTGCGTTCGAACGAATCTTATATTCCAAAGGAATTTAATTGACTTCAAACCTCGACGAAATATATTTTGTTGGAGGAGATTTTGGAAAAATAATTCAGCAGCTGTTAACTTTCGAATGGTTCGCCGTAGAACGATGAAAAAAAAAGGTAATAAATGAAATCACCGATACTGCTTTTTGAAATGAAAGACATTGTGAGTGCCCGATAGATGGCGCGAAGGGACAGATCAACTTGAAAATATCAAATCAAGTGGTACATCCTTTCAGCAATCTAGTTTTTTCCAATTTCGTGAATACGTTTTTTCACAATATGCATTTGAAATGTCAAGTATAGCAAAATTTCAAATGCATATTGGAAAAAAACTTTCGAACGAAATTCAAAAAAATAGGTTGGTTGAAAAGAAAATGTAAGTCTTTAAAAAGTTTTTTATTAATTATTTTATTTTTTGCTTTTCAGTTAGTTTGCCTCATTCTATTCATTTCTAGTAGAGCATCGTTATTACCAGGTCTTCCCTGTAAGTTTTGAGCAGAAAGAAATCATGATCTCCGACCCCAAAAACTCCCTCACACCAATTTGAATAGAATCTGACCATAATCATAGCACTCGTCCGCCATCCTGAAGTCGCCATCTTGAATTTATAGATTTTGTAAAAAAATTCATAATTTGCGAACCTGAAAACCCCCACATACCAATTATGAATAAAATGTGACTCGTTCTCCATCTTGGGGCCACCATCTTGAATTTATAAATTTTGACAAAAAATTCAAAATCTCTGACCGCGAAAACCGCCGCATACCAATTTTGAATCGAATCGGACCATAATCACAAAACTTGTCCTCCATCATGGAGCCACCAACTTGAATTTTTGATTTCTGGCAAAAATTTCATAATCTCTGACCCCGAAAACCCCCACATACCAATTTTAAATCGAACCGGACTATAATCATAAAACTCGTCCGCCATCTTGAATTTATGAATTTTGACAGAAAAATCATAATCTCCGACCCCGAAAACCCCCACATAGGTACCAATTTTGAATCAAATCGTACCATATCTAACAAAAATTCCATAATGCATTGTCACCGGAACTATGAACACCTGCCAAATTTCAATTTTCAGAAGTCGGTCAAAATTCACTTGCAAGATTTGACCCTAGCTAATGAACTGACAAGTGAAACTAAATAAAACTTGTAAAAACAAAATACCTCAAATTATTCCCGCGGCAATTTTCTATGTAGAATATTCCCACTATAATAATGTTTTGATTGGCCAAAACGTACATGAATGATTTGAATTGAAAGTTTCCATTGGTTTCTAGAAATGTCAAAAAATAATCAGCAGTAATCTGACTTCACTTGCTTCAATACCGTTTTTAATTACTTCTTTGCTAACCAACACTTCTTCATGCAATTTCTCCATGTATTGTTGGAATTCACTTTGTTGGGTTACGCGTGAGGATAACAAAATTAGTTTCCTAGAATTGTAAGTGCAAAATGTCAAATAAATATTATAACCTTATATAGTGGTGTTTGAGCGACCTTTTGAAAAAGGACAGACTAATTTTCGTGACTTCACTTTGTTTCCAAAGTATTAAGGAGTGGAGTATGGTAGTTAATAAATACATGGTATTTTCATTGCTATTGAAAATTCACAATCACAACTTTTTTTAGACCGTTTTAAAAATGTTGTATATTGTTTTTTAATTTAAATAATTATTTTGTTTCAGTTTCATTACACGATCATATTTTTTATTTACTTTGAGTTTTTGATTCACGCTGGAAAAAAAGAATGTATTTTTTGAAGAAAATAATAGATACAAGATAATGTGAAAGTGGAAATATTGTGGCCAAAATATATAATGAAAAAGGGGGAATTTTGTGGCATAGAGGACAAATTATTGAATCAAAGAAAAAAAAAGCATCCTCAAGTGGGAGTCGAACCCACGACCTTATGATTTCTAGCCATAGATTATATTATATTTTTTATTGGTTAAACTATTACACCTTAGTGCTATGACAAGTCATCAATATAGTTACATACAATATAAATGTAGTTACATTTAAAATATTATAGTTATATTAGGACAGTGAATGATTAGTATAAAAGGTATACGATACAAGCACAAAATAAATAAATACATAAGTAGAAGAGTAAATGATCACTATAAATTGATACGATACGATCACGAAATAAATAAATACAATCAAAGATAGAATACATTGACATAATCATTAATCATTCGGTAAAGCTGAAGTCAGACGTATCGTAGTGAGCATTCTCTAATAGGTTTTTTTTTAATTTCCTTTTGAAATTAGGGAGGGTTTCATTTTTAATTGATTGAGGAAGTGAGTTGTGAAGTGATATGTATGAGTTATATCTTCTTGTCATTTCTAGTCTTTGGTTTGGTGCTCTAATATTTTCTTTGTTCCTAGTATTATAAGAATGGTTGTTTTCATTTGTAGTATACTTTTGTAAGTTTTCTCGAATGTGTATTAAATTGCAGTATATTACATGTGATGGTAGAGTTAATATATTGAATTTCGAAACCAATGCTTACAGCTTTCCATTTAAACTGTTCCAGCTAAGGCTCTGATTGCTCGTTTTTGAATTGTAAATATTCTAGGGATATGAATAGATGTACCCCAGTTTATCAATCCATATGTTAAAGACTATGAAACATTGCATGATAAGCGGTATCGGCAGCTTCATTACCAACTTAATTTTTTATCTGTCTGATTGCATAGACCTTGCTTGATAGATTTTTCGCTAGTTTATCAATATGAGGTTTCCAAGTTAACTTTAAGTCAATGATTATGTCAAGACACTTTAAATTGTGCGAGGAATTATGTGACAATGAGAACATAACTGATTGCGTCTTGCTTCTATTCACACTTAAGCTATTCGCATTGAACCAGTCCGTAGCTTCCTGAATAACTCGCTTTTCAATTCAGAAGATTCTTCATCCTTTTTTTTTCGGATGGCAATAGCATTGTAAACGTTGTCATTGAATTTGGCAAGTCATTGATAAATCAAGAAAAGTAGTGGAAACACCATTCAAGATCGTTTGCAGGCTACTGAGTTCTTCATCGTATAATACGCATTGCTTTCTCTCGTTCAGATATGATGTGAGTAGATTGTGTGCAACACCTACAAAGCCATAGTATCTCAGTTTTTCCAATAAAATATTCGTAGAAACACAGTTAAACGCCTTGATCAGATCCAAGAATATGACAAGTGTTGATTCTTTGTTTTCGAAGCCATCAGTTATGTAATTGACTAATACGAGCACTGCTTTCGAAGTATTTTTCCCATTCCTGAATCCAAACTGTCTGTCTACGCTCTAGCATCTGAGCTATTCGAGGACATAGGAATCGACACACACTCGTGAATACTTTTCTTCCATAATTTAATATTCATGTGAGAAATGAATCGAAAACCAAACGTAGTTATCACTGGCCGTCGAGATCCATCGCCTGTCACTCAACTTCATCGTCATTCGAAAATTTCAGTAGCAGATCCAAGCAGATGATCTCTAACCACTGATAAGATTCAGCCAAATATATAAGGTGAAAGTGGAAATATTGTGTCCGAAATATATAATGAAAAAAGGGATTTTGGCATAGAGGATAAATTATTAAATTATTCGACTCCCACTTGAGGATGCTTTTTTTTCTTCAATCTAATAATCTGTCCTGCCACGAAATTCCCCCTGTTTCATACAAGATACATGTTGGGTAGCAGATATTGCTTAATCTGCCAAAAAAATTCAATATAGTTCGATGTTCAGTAAATTATTCACATCGTTTCGAAACATTTACTACAAAAAACCCTTCACATTATTGAGCCCTTGGAGTGAGAATTGACTAACAACAAATTCATCTCTCACATAAGCATGTGAGGTGGGAAGGCTGTTGGTGTACGCTGTTAGAATTGATGTACTGGATGAACTTCGTAAATAGGTTTCATGAGTTTACGTGCTATTTACTGTTTTTCATTTTCTCCGGTAAATTGAATTTATAATAGCTACTCGTTCGGTTTGCATGTAAAATATCCAAGAGAAAATTTAATCAGAAACGCAACAGATCCTCTAGGATATGCATTTTGTTGGATCAGGAGGTTCAAAACGGGATAATACATAAACAAGTGGAGTCAGATATACTGGGTGTTATGTATTAAGTGTCCGATATTTTACAGGACGATTCCTCAGTTATTTATAAGGTGAAAAGTTCATACAAGCATGAGTCCGCAAGGCCTTCATTTTTTATATACAAGGTGTTATTTTTATTTTAGTTTTTCGAAAATAATATTCAAAATAATGTCGATATTTGGACAAAAATTGGTAGTTGGGGATTTTTCATTATGAGAAATTCAAATTTGATCTTAGTTTGGCCCTTAATTGTAGGGGGCACCTCCCACAGGTCTTCGTCTCTATTGGGGAGTCACAACTTTGTCGTGTATCACATTTTCTAAAAAAAATCAATTCCTCTATCATTTTTACGCGAAAAAAGTATGCTTTTCAAAAGTCGATACAAGCAGCCGTTTTCGAGATATTTTGATTTAAATTAATCGATGCATCCAATCTTCCTCTCATTGATTCACGAACTCTTTGAAAATAAAAGTATCAAGTAGGAGGGTGAGTTTATTCCAATGTTTTTTTTGTGCTGTCATGTCAAAAATAATATCTTGACGCATAGTTAAATAGTTTTATTTATTATTATTGTGATTATCTGTTAACAAATGGTAAACTTTATCAATGCAGAGTATGCTGACATACATTTTACATACGGACTTGCTAACGGAAATGCATATGAAGCTACACGTTTGTATCAGGAGCGTTATCCAACCGCAGAACTCCCGCAAAATCCCGGAAAAACTTTTTTTTTACGGACAAATTCTACCAAAATAGTTTTTCTCACAGTTTTTTGCATCCTTTCGCAGAATTTCAGACCGATCGCTCTGTCCCAGGCTTTCCTACGATTTTTTTAAGAGAAGTCTGCACCGACGCCTCCGCCAAAATAAGTTTTTCCAAGAGGCAAAATTAACATCCTCAAGTAAGCAGTAAGCAGTAATTATAACAGATTCGCAAAAGCCATAATAACAACGGCGAAAAAGTATATACCCCGAGGCTTCCGCTGGGAATACGTGCCAGGATGGAATGCTGAGACGGAGCAACTTTACCAGGAATTTCAGAACAGTGGAGACTCCGAGATAGCTGATGAGCTCCTCGGTCACAGAACGCCTTGAAAAATGGGGAAAAACGACAGGCAACATGGACTTCAAGAGATCCAGTCGGAAGGTCTGAAGCCTCTTGAAGGAGCTAGGTAGCTCTAACCCATCCATCCGCGAACCACCGGAAGTACCAGCTGACCAAATCAGGGTCTACTATCACTATTATATTCGAGTGTAACCCGGAGGCTCTTACTCTTTCAACATAAAAACAAGTGGGCTACAGCCATTCACGAAATTTGAATTTTGATTGGACAAGGACTAGAGAAGAATCTCCAGTCATTGCCATGGTGGTGATTCTCAAAAATAGCCGAGAAATAATTTTTAATCTGAAAGTTTTGAAAAATATTAATTTCTAGAGAGGATGCAGCTTTCACTACCCTGTATGGATTAATAAATAGCCCATCACTCCAGAGAGCGCCTGGGACGTTTAAAACGCGAAGGGTCGTCAATATTGTAATCAGTTGCTTCCCTCACAAGAGGATTCTCGTGGGCTATTGCACAATCAAATACTCTCTGATTGCGTTCTCTAATGATACTCCTGATGGAAGGCAGATTTAAGTCCTCAAGTATCCGTTCGTTCCGCACGTACCACGGAGCGTTCGTTATCATACGCAGAACTTTCATTTGCGCCCGTTCCAGGACGCAAATGCTCATTCTGCAGGTCTGGCCCCAAGCGGCTGAGGCATACAAAATGACAGGTCTGGAAACCATTTTGTAGATCATAACTTTATTTTTCAGGGAAAGTTTACTTTTTCTGTTTACTAACGGATAGAGTGATGCGATTTTCTTATGTATTTTATTTTTTATCAATTTAACGTGTGGCCTCCAGGTGAGTCGGCGATCCAATGTAACTCCGAGGTACTTGACCTGCTCCAACCAATTAATCTCCCTTCCAGAGATAGTCACTCTTCTCTCTGGGTTGTTTCTCTTGCGACCCATCGAAATAGCCTGCGTTTTGTCAGGATTCACCCTTATTTTCCACTCCAGATACCACTGCTGGAGATCGTCTAATGCATTCTACAAATAGACGACACCCATCAGATGGTCGGCTGAAGAAGAAAGTGAGGCCGTATCATCAGCGTAAAGGGAAATCTTCACGTGTTCACTCCTGGGTATGTCTGACGTGGCTGACCAAATCGCTGCACGAGTAATAGCACTCTCTAAGGCCCCGAACATAAGACAACAAAACACACATATTAACACTCCGCCGCCATACAACAGCAGTCCACCCTGAATACTCCAAACCATTCACTGTGGAAGAGGTAAATAAGGCACTGGAAGACACAAAATCTGGCAAAGCACCCGGATTCGACGGAATTCACCCACACACTAAAATGTGGCTGAACAAATTTTATTCTGACATCCTAATGACAGGCCACGTCCCAACGCAACTCAAGAAATCCAAAATAATCGCAATCCTAAAACCAAACAAACCCAAGAACCTGCCTGAAAGCTTCCGCCCGATAGCCTCATTGAGCTCATGCTACAAGATCATGGAAAGGATGCTACTAAACCGACTGGGACCAACGGGGATGGAGCATGTTCCCATTGAACAGGCCGGGTTCAGGCCCTATCGTAGCTGTGCCGACCAGGTGCTCAGCCTAACAACACACATTGAAGCAGGGTTTCAAAAACAACTGAAGACAACTGTGGTGTTCGTCGACCTGACTGCAGCATACGACACGGTCTAGAGAGAGGGACTCCTCTACAAGTTGCTCAACATGGTACCGTGCAGCCAAATAGCATCCCTGTTGAACAACATGCTATGCAACAGGCCTTTCCAAATAATAACGGGAGGGAGCAAGAGCAAAATGAGACATCTCAATAACGGACTGCCTCAAGGCTCGGTACTCGCACCTGTCTTGTTCAATATATACATTTACGACATGCCACACACAACGTCAAGAAAGTTCGGATATGCTGATGATCTGGCTCTCGCATCGCGGAGCAAAACCATAGAGAAGGCCAGTAACACGCTGACGGAAGATCTGGCCATGCTGAGGGGATACTTTGCCGACTGGAGACTAATCCCTAATATGAATAAAACTGAAGTGATGTGCTTCCACCTAAATAATAAACAAGCACGACTAGAGCCCCAAGTGTACTTCAACAATAATTTACTACGCTACAATCCCTACCCAAAATATCTAGGTATAACAATGGACCGAACTCTTTCATACAAAAAACACCTAGAGAACACCGCAGCTAAGTTAAATAACAGAAATAATATAATCCACAAACTCTGTGAGGCGCGAAAGCATCCACCCTCAAAACTTCAGCCCTTAGCCTTGTTCACTCCGTAGCCGAATATTTTGCCACCGTCTGGCTAAACAGCTGCCATGTGAAGTCTATCGACACCAAACTCAACGAGACAATGAGAACGATCAGCGGATGTCTGAAAAGCACACCCTTGCCCTGGATCCCGGTTCTGAGCAATATTGCACCTCTCACCATTCGCAGACAAGAGGGCTTAGTTAGGAAATATAATAAAATAATATCAAACCCCCTACTCCCAGTGCACAGTGACTTTCCCGATGCCGGCTTGCAGAGACTGAAATCTAGAAACCCACCCCTACCACTAGCAGAACAACTTGTGGGAGATAATTTCAACTTGACCGATAAATGGAAAGAAAACTGGGAAGCCTCGAAGCCGGCCCAAGCAGTTCATGTAACCGATCCTACAGTGCCCCTACCAGGAATGGAGCTGCCGCGCCTTGAGTGGAAAACACTCAACAGTATAAGAACGTCCCACGGCATCTGCCGTGACTCGTTCTATAAATGGGAACTCACTGATGTGTGGAAAAAACTAGGGGCTACAATCGGAACTGATCATTTGGCTATATAGCAGGGTCAAGAGACCCATGGTGGCCAAAGACTGAGCAGGCTGGGGCAATCCAAAGGCTAAGCGGCATCCAAAGGCACGCCTGCCTGGCTGCCACGGGAGCTATGAGGACCACCCCCACAGCCGCCTTAGGAGTCTTGCTGAACCTACCACCCCTTCATGTATACATACAAGGCGTAGCCAGGTCAGTTGCCAGCAGAATGACCAGATGGCAAGCGCCCATAGGTTGGTTGGTTGGTTGAAAGCTGACGTCAGTGGTTCCTCATTCGAACAGGTTTGTGCCTTTAATTAGGTTTAGAAGCCTGTTGATAAGGTTCTTCGGATTTATGCCTGTTTCCGGGCTGATCTCTCCAAAGGATCTGTGTCGCCTACCACTTAGGACGTCACAGTCGAAGATAATATGAGAGGCTGTTTCCTCCTCTTCATCACATATCCTACACTCCACGGTTTCCCTGCGTACTCCCATGGTGTTTAGGTGTTTTCTTAGGCCGCAGTGTCCAGTCAACAGACCTATTATCATACGAGCCTTCGTTCTGTCCAGGTTCAGAAGGTCAGCCGTCAGGGTCCGGTTTGGATGCCCTACCATGACTTTGCTGTGTATTTGCCCGACAGTTTGGTCCCAATATTGTTGGTGTCTTCTTCTTATCCACTCGTCGATCAGTGTCCTGCATCGGTTTTTGCTAATCTCATGTACAGGTTCTGGACCTGTGAATGGCGTTTCAGATGCTCGTCTGGTCCGCTTTGACGTTGCCTTCAATGCCTCTATGACCTGGCACCCACATCAAGGTGACCTTGTTGTGTTTTGCCAGCTCGATGAGGTTCTGGAGGCAGTCCCAGACCAGCTTGGACTTTATCTGTATAGAGTTGAGTGCTTTGATAGCACTTTGACAGTCAGATAGAATGTAGATGTGTTTTTTCCTATAACCACTTTTTAGATTCTTCTGAATGCATACCATAATAGCATGTGTTTCAGCTTGGAATATCGTGGAGCATTTGCCAAGTGGTATTATGTAATCCCTTCTTGGCCTCACTTCATGTATTTCTGCTCCTGTTCCTTCAACTGTCTTTGAACCGTCTGTATACCAGACTATGTCCGCACCCGCGCCCATAAGTAGACTGCATGCAGTATTCACTTACACTTCGCCTGCAGTCCACTTATGGGCGCTTGCCCTCTGGTCAATCTGCTGGCAACTGACTTGGCTACGCCTTGTATGTATACATGAAGTTGTGCTAAGTTCAGCAAGACTTCTAAGGCGGCTGTGGGGGTGGTCCTCATAGCTCCCGTGGTAGCCAGGCAGGCTTGCCTTTGGATGCCGCTTAGCCTTTGGATCGCCCCAGCCTGCTGAGTCTTTGGCCACCATGTCACCTAAGCGTATGCTATAATGGGTCCCTCGACCCTGCTATATAGCCAAATGATCATTTCCGGTTGTAGCCCCTAGTTTTTCCAAACATTCTTCTGCATGGGTTGAGGACTACCATGCTTTTTTGAATAATTTTTTGAGGATGTAGATTTTTCTTCTTGGAAAAAGTTATTACGGAGGAGGCGTCCGTGCAGACTTCTCTTTGAAAAATCGTAGAAAAGTCTGGGACAGAGCAATCGGTGATTCTGAATTGTTAATGAACGGATTTTGTTGTCCCTGTCTATTATAAATTTGTCTTTGCCCATGATATTGGTACTGATGTTGATAATTATTATTCTGATGATTATTTCCATTATTATTATAATTATTATCATAGTTATTATTTATATTTTGGTTCCTAAAATTTTTGTGAGTGTTTTAATTCCCAGTACGATTATTGTACATATCATAATTTCGATTCCCATTTCGATTATAACAATAATTATTATTATACCTATTATTTTGATAATTAATTTCATGTCTCATATTCCTACTATTATTTTAGATTATTCATGTACCTATTATTTTGACTGTTATAATTTTGATATCTATAGTTATTATGTGAATTTTTATGTTGGTTGTTATTTTCCCAACTTCTATATGATGAAGTTCTCTCTAATCTTAATAAATATTCGCTCAATCTATCCATGGTTTTGATTTCATGCACATTTATTATTTCAAAGATTTCCTGTTTAAAATGTCCACCATTGCCTACCATTTCCTCTTCTCTCATTACAGGGTTGAGATATTGCGACATGGCAGAAAGTTGTATGGCGTAATTGTTATAATTTGAACTTCTCTTTTCATCAATCTTGACAAATTTACACTTTATTCAGAATTAAAAAAATACAAAAGCAAAGTTTTAAATATAAAATAATATCAAGATGAAAATCTTTATTGAAGCCCGGGACTCGAAGTGATGGCGCATTCGCTGTTTCAGTTGGAGGGAAATCCGAAAAAACCCACAACACCATCAGAAAGCAGATCATCAACTTTCTCATAGAAAAGGACACATGCTCCCTGGGAGCTGAGAGAATCAATATTGGAAAATACACGGCAGTCATCGAAGAGGTGCCAACAATTAGAATGAGGGTGTTTGCAATATGCCGTATAGTGTCCATTGGAAATGCTGCCGCTATGATTAGATATGGCGTAGATATTATAAAGAGTATTCATTCCATCCTGAGCAGAATATTGGTCCAAATTCAAATTTTGTATGGAAAAATTAATAACATTGTCCAATTTACTGCCATCAGTCGAAGAAACACGTTTTAAATGTATAACTAGAATTTTTGGAAATGTTTGTATACGAATCATCTCTTTGAATTCCCTTTTCATTCCACAAGTTGAACAGTATGGGCTCGCATCGTTAGTCAAAGTCTCCTCTTCTGTCAACAGTTCAATACATTGTGTTGAATTCACGACTTCGTTTGGCAAGTCTGGAATAGGGATTGAAAGTACCCAGAAAGGTTCAAAAGTAACGGAGCAGTAATTACAAGAAGTACATCTCAATATAGACTCCAGCTGACCGGCAAATGTATCCACAATTTTGGAATTATGAGTAGACAGATATCTTGTCCAAGAAATGGAAGCTTTCTGATTAGCATTCGTGATAACAAAATCGTTTGGTGATTTATGAATCTCTGCACTCGTCTTGTTTAAATCTTCATGAAAACCTACCAGAAGGTATCTTAGAAATTCTTCCGAATCTGCTGGGACGTTATGATCGAAGGAAGGAGCAAAATTTCTGAATAGACGGACGAAATGTGAAGTATCCACAATTTTTCGGGAAGAATCAGGACTCCAGATATTTTCCATCAAAGATATAAAAGATTTCACTAAATTTCCTTTCATTCTTGATGTAGTAGTATTCAAATCCTCCATACAAAAACCATTCTTGAAAAATTCCAACAAAACCTTGGTGTTCGAGAGACACTGGATCATGCTATTCCTAAAACAGGTGTTTCCCACATTCTTCAATCCTCTTAGGCCAAATGTAGAAATGGATTCTCTTGTTGGTATGGCATGCTCACTCATGTTTAACGAAGAATCCATAGGTTCATTGTTCCTGTAATTCAAAGAAAGTGATAGAGAAACTGATATTGATATTATAATTTGTCTCTGACAATAAGTTTAGCATTTTCCCCCCTATATTGTCTTATGAACAAATTTTCAAATTCTTCAAAACTATTAATATGTTTCTCCTGACTATTGAACCAAATACAGGGTTGATTAATTAAATATTGTCTCATAATTTCTTTTTACTCTTCTAACGAAGTTATATTTCTTGTTTCATTCTTTATTATTTTAATGAAGGTTATTGGATGCAAATTTTTAATATTACCGTCAAATTTGTTATTTATTTGCACCTCTTGACAAGTATTAATTATCCCAGTTTCCAAATTACTAGCAAATCGGGTTTTCCGGGATTTTTTTAACTTGCGATTCTGCGAACGCCAATCGATTCAGAATGGCTGAATTAGTTTGAGAACGTAGTTTCGGATCGATCGGAAAAAAAAGTTGGGAGTCGAAATTTTTGCAGAAGGCTCCTTGGAATGTTGAAAAATCCAAAGGGGTCTGATTGATCTCCGGTTTGCACTAAAACCTCGGAAATTTCGAAAATGTGGTACATGTGGTTGCCCATCCTGGCAGTTGGCCGTGAAATGCGAAAACCAGGAGAAATGTCTACCCCGTTCAGAACTGGTGACTTGAGTCTTCTCAGTGCTCTATTTTTTGTAATAGCAACTATTGTGTTTTTGGGGAGTTTACAGTTCTTCCTCCTGACACCACATATTTATTAAGTTTAGAGCAGTCTGCGTATGCTCCGAGACGGTTCCTGCAAATTTGCCTTCTGCAATAATTTAGGTAGCTATGAAATGTCATGAAAATTCGACAATCAGTGAATCAATAATAAAACAAGTGCGCGTTCATTAAGTGACATTTGATCTGAAAAGAATCAAAATGAAATTGTCCATTCTTCATGGTCAATGTGATCAAATTATAGCAAGAACATGCAGAAGGTTCAATAAAATGTATCTCGACTTACAACCAATGAACGAGAGAAAATGTGTACGATTACAAAATAATGTGATCAGTTATGGGTCGAAACTGAAAGCGAAACGAAATTAACTTAACTATTAAAAAACAATTATCATTATGTAAAATAACAAAACGGTTAAACAATTATTAACAATATTAATACAATGATAAAATGTGTATGAAAATTTGAGAAACGTTCACAATAATTGTTCAAAATGACCACCGTAGATTACCAAACATTTTAAAATCCGAATACTTGTAGAAAGATTTAAAGCTCCCTTTATCTCATTGCCATTTAGCTCCTTGATGCAATTGATCACTCGTTGGCGCAGGTCTTGTTTACAAGGTACCAATGTCATGTAAACTTTCCTTTTCAAATTTCCCACAAGTGGCGTTAGGTCGGGTGGTCTCGCAGGCCAATTCCACGGTCCTAAACGCCTGAACTAGCGATCTTCGAACATTTGGATTGACTACATTGTTACTTTCCCAGTGCCCCATCCAGTTGAAACCAGCAGGTACGATACTCCTATATAGACAGATCATCGAAAAAATCATTCTCATCTGACCTTAGAATTTCCAGATATTTCTTAGAATTCAACGCTTTATCGTAAATGAGAAATCTTATTGAGTTATCCTTCAATAGGCAAAATATGTTATCACTAATCTTTCCTACAATCCCATTTCCTTGACAATATGTGGATTCTTTGCAGCCCAGAAATGTTTGTCCAAATTACTTTCTTTAAAAAGTTAGGATCATCTCCTTGGGTGCGGATCAGAATGGTTTCACAAAACTGTATCCTATTTTGATGATCTTCTGGTTTCAGGGCTTGAACTTTCGTAAACTTGTGTGAGTGCATGTTATGATTATGAAAGATCCTTTGAACAGAAAGCACGGGTCAAGTCTAAATCTTCTTCTGCACTTTTGATGGAAGCTAACACATTTATGATGTTGCCTTTTTTTGAAGTTACGGGTTTCGGTAAATTTTGTTTCGCTTTCAGTTTTGACCCATAACTGATGAAATTATTTTGTAATGGTACAAATTTTCTCTCGTTCATTAGTTGTAAATCGGGATTCGTTTCATTGAACCTTCTGCATGTTCTTGATATAATTTGATCACAATGACCATGAAGAATGAACAATTTCATCAAAACTTCATAGGAATATTTATTGCCTTCCATTTTGATTCTTCCCAGGTCAAATTTTCGTTAATGAACGTGCAAACGTTTTATCATTGATGCACTGATTGTCGAATTTTCAAACTGACATGTTCCATGACATTTCATTGCTGCCTAATACAAAATATGGCAAAATAATCCGATTTTTATAGAAACTGGCTTTTATTTCGGAAACCTGATGAATCATTTGAAAGAAACCTCAATAATTGTCTTTCAGGATTTTCTATAATACAGGGTGGGGCACCCCATACGACACGGTCGCTAGGAAATATAATTATTTTTGTAAACCAAACCATGTTTTTATTCGGGAATTTCTCCATTTCATTATATGTATATTGATTAAGGCTGCAAAAGCAAATTATTTTGGAGTCAACAGGGTGGCTCAAAAAGTGTGACATATTAAAGTTTTTTTAAATAGAACACCCTGTATTTCGTTACACTTTTGAATGGATCAGGAAAAAATAATTTGATTCCATATAAGGTACTATGTGCCGTTCTCGAGTTATTGTTTTTATTATGAAAATGCCAGGTACAATTTTTTTTTTTTTATGTTCTGGTTCCCACGAAAAGGGATATCCTGTAATGTTCAGAGAACATCGTGGGAACCAAGGGAAAGAAGGTAGGAGTTGGTGTTCTTCTTAAATTTCTGGAGGTTGTATGCCTCGGGGAACACCTCCCTAGGCAATAAGTTCCAAAGCCTCGCTGTTCGTTGGATGAACGAGTCTTTGGAAAGTGATGTTCTGCAGGTCTCCAAAGTGACCACGAAGGGGTGTGATGACTGAACTTGACGGGTTAGTTTCGAAGAGACTGCCAAAGCAGGAACGATTGTTGATATTTCAGAAGAGCATCGCCCATGAAAATATCTATAAAATAGAGACAAATCGCCAACTTTTCTACGGTGTTCCAGACAAGTGAGCGAGTTTGTAAGCGAGGCATCACCGACGAGACGAATCGCCCTTTTTTGGACAGAATCCAATAGCCTCAGGATATGTTTAGGTGCCGCGCTCCAAATATGGGAACAGTATTCCAGGACAGGTCGGATCTGTGCCTTATAGATCATCAGCAGCTGAGTGGGGGTGAAATAGCTCTTGGCACGAAACAAAAAACCAAGTTTTTGGAATGCACTTTTGGCAATGGACCTCACGTGATTTTCCCAGGAAAGGTTATTGCTGATAGTAATACCAAGCATCGATATGGATGACTTCAGTGGTATGGTTACTCCTGACAAAGTTATGTTAGGCACAGTGAGATCGGCTTTTTTAGAGAAAAGACATGCTTGTGTTTTGTTTGCATTGAATTCTACCAAGTTATTAGATCCCCACTCGAGAATTGTTGCTAAGTCCATATTTATATTATTAACATTTCTTCCTCGTTCATTTCTGGTCTCACGGGCTGATATAGGGGCCCTGGAAGAGAAAGCGGTATGGAGGGTACTATCATCGGCAAAGCTGTGTACTGGACATGAAGTTGCTTTCAACAGGTCGTTGATGTGAAGTAGAAATAGTGTTGGTGCGAGAATAGATCCTTGCGGAACACCAGCATTTATGAGTAGAGTGTCAGATGAAACTCCATCGACCACTACATGGAGAGACCTGTTTGAGAGAAAACTAGCAAGCAGAGAACACAGCTGAGGGGGCAAGCCATAAGACGGAAGCTTGGCGAGGAGTCCCTGGTGCCAAACTCGATCGAACGCCTTGGAGATATCTAATGCCACAGCTAAGGTTTCTCCATACTTTTCAATAGATAGCTGCCATATATGTGAGACGTAAGCGAGCAGGTCACCAGTTGATCTCTGATGGCGGAAGCCATATTGCCTATCGTTGACAATTCCTGAGTCTTCCAGATATTTCATGAGCTCGATGTTGATGGCTTTTCCATGACCTTTGAAATAATAGATAGCAGTGCGATAGGTCTGTAGTTGCTAGGTAGGGCCTTTTGCCTTTTTTAGGGACTGGCTGTACTCTTGCAATTTTCCAATTGGACGGAAATACCCCAAATTGTAAGAGTGGTTGAACAACTTGCAAAGAACAGGTGTTAGTTCGGGGCACATTTCTTGAGAACAATCGGCGGGATTCCGTCAGATCCACAGGCTTTGTTGGTGTTGAGACCCAGCAAAATCTTTCTGATAGTACGTTGGCGAAAGGTGATCTCGGGCATGTGACTGTCAATAGGTGTAATGTTCAGGGGTTGTTTTCCCGATGAATCCAGAGTGGAATTTCCAGCAAATAGGTGCGCAAAGATATTGGCTTTTCCTGGGCAGTCGTTGCTAGTGTTCCATCTTCTTTGGTTAGAGGAGGAAATGAGCTGGAAGTGAAGTTTCTTTCCACAGCTTTGGCGAAAGACCAAAATGAACGGGATCCGTTAGGACATTCAGCAAGTTTTGATCTTATTTTGGCATTGTGGGCATCTTTTGAGAATTCTATTGTCTCTTTGCATATGCCTCTAGCCTCGACATATGCTGCTCTGGTCTCAGGGCCCGGATTTTTTAGCCATCGATGGTATGCTGCCTGTTTGGAAGCCACAGCTCTAGAGCAGTTTCTGTTAAACCAGGTCTTATCGGATGATGTTCTTCTTTCGGTATTCGGTATGTAGGTTTGCATCCCCAACATGATGATTTCAGAAATTGTCTCAGCACATCGTGTTGGATCTACTGAAGAGAAACAAACTCTCTTCCATGGAAACGCTGAGAAAAACATACGAAGACCTTCCCAGTCGGCCGAATTGTAATGCCACATGAGACGGGGTGGTATTGTGCAGCTCGATGGTGAATGGAAAGAGCATGTTGTGGAGATGAGGGTGTGATCAGAGTTTCCAAGGGGGGCACAAACTTCTATTCTATACGGGTCAGGATTGGTGGTGAGGAAAAGATCTACTGTATTGGCAGACTGGTTGTTGACATCAGGGATGCGGGTTGGTAGCTCGACCAGTTGTTCTAGACCATGAGTGATGGCGAAGGCCTCGGCTTGACGACCCGCATCATCTGTTTTGTTAGAGAATTTGAGCCAGGCAGCGTTATGTACATTAAAGTCTCCCATGATTATGGTTTCAGCTGTTGGATGGTTCTCCTGAATGTAGTCCAGTTTGAGTGACAAAAAATTGGAAACTAAATAACATCGAAATGTATAGAAATCATCCCTTCGAATTCTGACCAAGCATAAAAGAGGTTTTGGGCTATTGATTTCGATAAAACCCGTTTCTCAATATTATACAAAATGTTCAAAAATCTTTGTCACTTTTTCATAATTTCGGACAAAGATAACTTTATTATTTCAAATAGAACACCCTGTATTTTTTTGGTCTGAACAATATGAAATTAATTATCTTCCATTTCATATTGGGGTTTCCTATACCTAATCTGAATAGTTTTTCAGATATTGGCTTTTTCAAATGTATCGTATAGAATCAAAAGTCTGTATTTACCAAAACCGAAAAAAATTAGTTAGCTATTGGATATGTTAGATCATAGGTTTGTGCATCATCTTACAATATAATTCATCTTCGAAACTCGTTGAAAGGTATAAATAAACGAGGTATAAAAACTTAGTTGGAATAAAAACTGTGTATTTACAGAGATATTTGGAATCAAAACTCCGTATTTTCTCTTCAACCAATGACAGTATACCTAAATAATCACGTGATGAATGCCCCGTCAGATGAAGTCGTTTCGTCTGGTATTCTCAGTGATAACGGACGTATTAAGGAATAATTTCATTCCAGTTTTCGGCTTAACAGTTTGAGCAAACTTTTATCATTTCCATTTAGATTTATGTAGATTCATTTTTATAAACGTTAAATTGACATATCACCGTATTTTTATTCGTTTATTCAATTTATTCCTTAATAACAGCAATGAATATATTTTTATGATAAAATATGATGATTTTTATTACGGTCCTGTGTAGCTTCAATGTTGATTGAACTTGTACGTAACAAAACTCTGTATTTTCTTGGATTCATTTCAAAGCTCTGTATTTTCCCAATTTTCAGTTTCAAAACTTTGTATTTTCAAACAATTTCATTAAATCTAAAAATAACGATCCATACTTCAACATAAACCACTGTGGATTCCTTTAGAGTATTCACATTCACAAAGCATTTGAAAAAATTGCTGTGAAACTGCAGATATATCATGAACTCACAGTTTTTCGCGGTTTTCTCAGAATGACATATGTGGCAAATACACCGTTTTCATTCTAGGCAACTCAAATAGTATTTCTTATAATAATAATAATAATAATAATGTTTATTTGCACAATAATTGACAATACATATACAATGTAGCAAAATAAACAAGACGAATCTGCAAAGCCTAATGGCTGTGTGCAGAGTAGGTATTCACTTTAATAAAATAAAAATTGTATTAATGATTTAATTATTTATGTTACCTACATCTACTGCAATCAATATTCAAACCTTACAATACTACCACAGTAATAATTGGAAAGTGAATAAAATGTAATAATAATAATAATTCATATACCTTTTGATTCATAGCATAGATGTAGGTACCATACCAAAGGATGAAGGGGCATACATTGTTTGCCCTACAATAGATAAAAATCTGTACGTAGGGCATGACAGGGTATGTGTGCAGTTAATCCAGACACTTAAAGTAGTAACATATTTAAAAGACTCATAATCAATGAGGGTAATAATTATAATATTAGATCTAAAATATCAATATGTAAGATTAATATTTCTCATGTTGACACACATAGAGATATAGCATATGTACATTCAGATGATCAAGTAGTTGAATCACATAAAAAAATAAAATGGTCATTAAAAAAAATTGTTAAGATGATGTCAAAGGCAGTAAAATGGTAAGTTTGATTTAATTTCTGTTACACAGTTAACTTTATCATACATACTTGAGGCATATTAGAATAAAATTACATTTGAAAGTGATGACATGTAGTATAAAATTGTAAAAATAAAAATAAAATAAAATGGGAAAATTTGTCTAACTATTTTTCAATTATCTCACTATACAATTTAACGTAAGTAATAAACCCACAATAGCTAGAGCGCGCGTAGGTTTTCTTTGCAAAAAGTATGTGTAATTATTTGAACAATTATATATTTTATTTGTGTGTAATCTCAAATTGTATAGAATTGAGATATTAGAAGTTTGTATTTCGAGATAGGCATTCTATGACAGTAGACTGCTAATGATCTTGAAATTGGTGCCAAGTATATATTTTTTCAGTTTCTTTTTGTACATATTGCGCGAGTTTATTTCAAATACTTCGTTTTTATGTTTTTCAGGTAGAAAGTTGAACGCTTTGACAGAAAGGTAAGTAAAGCTTCTCTGTCCAATTTTTTTTGTTGATAAAGGTATTTTCATGAAGTTTCCAGTTTTTTGTCTTGTAGAGTATCTATGATCCACATTTTCAAGAAGAGCTTGTGAGAATAAAGTGGAGGATTAGATTGTAAAATAATATTTGACGAATACTCAGGACTTCTGCTTCTGCATATAGAGATTCACTAGAATAAGTGGGGTCTTTACTGAGCATGATTTTCAGAAGGCGCTTTTGTAGATTTTCAAGTTTAGTTAAATGTACACTAGCTGCTCCACCCCATGCTAAAATTCCATATTGCAATCTAGATTCAACAAGTGCCGAGTATATGATTTTCAGGTGGTAAGTGTCCAATATTTTTTGTAATATTTTAATTTGTATAAGAAGCCCCGTATAGTTTTTGTCACATTATTAATATGTATGTCCCATCTGAGATGGTTATCTATTGTTACACCCAAGTATTTGATATCATTTCTAGATTCTATTGATATGTTACTATTTTTAATATTCAAGAGTGTGTATGGTGGCAGATTACTTTTGTATGATGTAAATGGGATAAAATTTGTTTTGTCTGTATTAATCGTTAGTAATTTGTGATTAAATAATGTCAAAATTTGAGATAGGTCACTTTCTGCCTTTATTCTCAAATCATCCCAATTTTCATCCTGATAAAATATGGCAGTGTCATCTGCATAACTAATTATGTCTCCAGTGGTTCTCATGGTGAGAATATTATTGATATAAATCGTAAACAGTATTGGTCCTAACACTGTTCCTTGTGGGACACCATATTCGACTTCTTTCTCATCACTTCTAGTTCTTTTTATTTCAACATATTGTTTTCTGTTTTTTAAGTAGCTTTCCATAAGTTTATGCGGGGTACCGCGAATTCCCATATTTTCGATCGCTTCAAGCAATTGTAAATGACTTACAGTATCGAAAGCTTTCGATAAGTCGAGAAAGACGCACAGGGAGGGTTTACATTTGTCCATTGCTTCATATATTTTTGTAGTCAGATGTAGTATAGCATCTTGAGTTGATTTGCCTTTCCTAAAGCCAAATTGACGTTCGGAGAGTAGTTGTTTTTTTTCCAGAAAGTTTTCCATTCGACTTTTAATTATTTTTCAAAAACTTTAGCGAACACCGATATCAAGGAAATGGGTCTATAATTTTGCACTTCATATTTATTGCCTTTTTTATATATTGGTTTGACTACAGCTGTTTTAAATTCTGATGGACAAGTGCCTTGCTTCAGTATTTCGTTCATCAGGTGTGTTAGTGGCGTTTTTATTTCCTGGATTATGTTTTTCAGTGTTTCAGCTCTGACCGAGTCAATTCCTGGTGATTTGTTATTCTTTAATTGACTTATAATTTCTACAATTTCTTCACCTGTTACTGGGTGGAAAAATATGGAGGAATGGTTTATTTTATTTTTTGGCGGAGGCATAGTTGGTTTGATGATTTTCTCGGCTAATGTTTTACCTACCCTTACGTAATGTTCATTGAAAATTTTAATTTTTCCAATTGTTCAAGGTATCCACAGTTGTTTTGATGATTTTGAATTTTTTTGTATCTTATCTTTATAGAAGTTTTGTTTTCTGTTTTTAATCAGTGTATTAAGCTGATTGCGATAGATCCTAAACTCATTTCTATATAATTCTGGGTTTGACCGATATTTTTTGTAGATTTCATTTTTTTTGTTTATAGATTTTATCAGACCTGGTGTAGCCCATTCCTGTCGTGGTTTCTCGTTGTGTTTTTGTTTTATGATTTTAGTATGTTTGTCTATTTTTGAGATCAAGAGATCAATGAAAAAGGTTGTTGCTCTTTTTACATCTTTTATGTCATATAATTCTGACCACTCATAGGTAGATAGTTCATCCTTTAGCTTCGTATAATTTGTATATTTTTTTGAATTTAATAGACTTTTTTTGCGTTCAATATGTATGGGTAAGCACAGTATTTGGCTGAAATGATCTGTTATGGTCGTTCTATAAATTATGGATAGTGAGCCTTCAATTATATCATCAGATCTACTATTCAAACAAATATGATCAATACAAGATCCCGTGTCACCTTGTTCCCGGGTATTCTTTGTTATCATCGGTGTGAAGTTGTATTCACTTAAGGTGTTGAGATACTCTACCACGACAACATCTTCATCCAAATTTGTGTTTATATTTATATCACCTATTAATAGTTGATGATCTTTAGCATAATTTTTTGTTTTCTCTAGGTATTCCCTTAAATACTCAATGAAATTTTTTGAGTATTTGTTTTTTGTTATGTGTTATTTTTATTTCTATAGTTGTACTTTCTCCAATTTTGACTATATCATAATTATACTGAAACTATTATTGATATAAACTATTACTCCATCGTTTTGATTGATTCCTTCTCCACTATAAAGCAGGTCATATCCTGCTATATTAAAGATGTTAGTATCATACACTTTCCAAGTTTCAGATAAAACCATGATGTCAAATTTTTGTGAGATCTGTCAATATTTAATAAGAATTCATCCAAATTTTTTTTTTGATGTCAAATTTTTGTGAGATCTGATCAATATTTAATAAGAATTTCCAAATTTTGATGAATTACAAGTGTATCTACCGCCACATAATTACAGTCTCTGATATATAGATCCATAGAGGTATGTATATCCCTTTGTAGTTTGTTATGAATTCAATGATGAACATAAATAGGATAAATAAATTAAGACTTACATGAATATGAACGTATTTCAATCTCAATATACTTGACTTAATCCTAAATGAAGTATCATTAAATTTCTATTTCTAGTGATACTAAGATCGAGCACCTGATCTTAAACTCTTGATTCTGTCTTTTTGTTGTAGGGGACCGGATGTCTTTTTTTTTTTTTTTTTTTCCTTCGGTGTTACATCTTGGCCAGTATTTTCTTCTGTTGGATTTTTGTCTGTTTCTGATTGAATTGCAGGATGTATGTTTCGTGAAGTTGGGGTCGACGGAGCACTTTTTGGTTTTCTTCCTGTAGTGTCGGTATTCTCGTTTTCTTCAAGTTCCTCGGCGGTATAAGCTCTGTTGTTGACATACAACCTGTTTCCTTTTATATACGAGTTATCAAAATTATGTTGTCTTGCATTATTCATGTGTTTCCTCAGTATTCTATTCTCGCATCGTTGTTTATATGTTGGATTTTTTGAGATTCCAATGCTGGTTCCTTTTAACTTTTAGCAGTTTTTAATAACTTCGAATATTTTCAAATATGAGATGAACTCAACTTTGACCGGGTTTTTATTCTTGTTTCCTATTCTATACAAATTATTTAAATCTGATGCCTGGACGTCAACGTCCAGTAATTTGTTTAGTTCTCTACAGACGGCTGGTGCCGACACTTCCTGAGAGTCTCCTAGCCCATATATTACAATATTATTTTTCTTACAAGTTACTTCCAGTGCTTCGATTTTATTATGTAGAATTTCATTTTCAATTTCCACGTTGTTTACTCGATAGTTGAGTTCTTCTATCTTCATTAATAGTTTGGCTTCAGACGCCTCTATGGCAGATTTGAGTTCTTTTCGATTTTTTACAATTTCTTCTTTCAATACTTTTATTACTTTTTCCCATTCACTTGCCATTCTTTGAGATTTCAGCTCGAAATTCTATCGTATGTGGTCGCCTTTATTTCGCACAATATCGAGGTATTCTTATCAGGCCGTCCGAGATAAGGAAGATTCTCAAGGTGTTGTTTGTTGTGTTTTATATTGGCTTGTATTGTCAGAAACAGTTTATTGTTTCGAAATCTCACTATTTTCACTATTTTCTTCAGTCACATGTTTGGTTAATGGTTTATATTATATTATGTACATACTTCAGAATTTTCAGTGATTTATTTTCCACACCAATATAGTAAGGAGAGTCGGACTCACAGCGATACGTCTATTCGATTAAGCACACCACACACTTATTTCAATGCATTCTTTGAATCAAGATAGCTTTGAAACGACAATTATTCAACTTGTTGAAAGAATTGTGTTTTACGTTATTCAAAACATTCAATGAATTATTAGCGTCGAAAATGAAAACTTATCCCATTCAAGAGCGGATAGATATGATTTTAGCGATTGGCGTGTGTTTAGAGAATTGCATTTTGGCGTCGAGGGTGTATGCCCAAAAATATCCAGGCCGGAATCATCCAAACAAGTTGGTTTTCAAACGATTGCTACATCAATTTCATAGGACTGGAAGTGTAGCTTATGAAAAGGCAAATAGATCAAAACCTATCATTGGAAATGAGGAAAATGAATTTCTCATTATGGGATCAATCATAGAAAACCCTCATACGAGTCAAGGTAAGATCGACGGAGCATTTCTAGGGTAATCAAAATATACAAATTTCACCCGTACCGTATTCGGATGCACCAGGAATTATATGAAATAGACTTCCATCGACGGATAGAGTTTTGTCTATGGGTTCTGGACAAATTTAGTGAGGATGAACATTTTTTGGATTCCATTTTATGTTCTGATGAATCTACTTTTTATAACAATGGCTTAGTGAACAGACACAACTTCCATTATTATAGTGATGTGAATCCTCATTTTTTCCGCACTCTGGATCACCAGAATAGATGGTCTGTTAACGTGTGGGGAGGAATTATAGGTACACAAGTTATAGGACCATACTTTTTTTATGGAAACTTGAATGGTCAATTTTTTTTACAATTTTTACGAGATGATCTGCCTGAGCTTCTGGAGAATATGCCGCTGAATATCAGACAACGGATGTGGTTACAATTGGATGGAGCTCCAGCACATTTCAAATTCAGTGTCAGACAGTTTTTGAATATGTGCTTTCCGAATGAATGGATTGGTAGGGGAGGACCACAAAGTTGGCCAGCGAGATCACCAGATTTGACTTGCCTCGATTTTTTCCTATAGGGATACTTGAAGAATGACGTTTACGATACTCCTCCAACCACACTGGAAAATATGAAGGAGAGAATAAGGGCTGCTTTTCGAAGAGTGACGCCTCAAATGTTATTAAATGTTAAGAAGTCTTTCATAGAGAGAGTGGCTCTTTGTATTCAACAGGATGGTCGTCATTTCGAGCACCTACTTTGAATCAAATACATTTGTGTTTCATATTTTGTTGTTGTTTCAGTTCAATAATAAAAAAATTTGTATAGTCTGTTTAATGAACTACTGTCAGAATATGAATGTAAATGATGATTCATTTTAGTGAACAGTAAATATTTTCGATGAAGTGAAGTATAACAACTGTCAATGAGAATTATGTGAGCAAATCAAATAAATGTCGTTCCAAAGCAATCTTGATTCAAAGAATGCATTGAAATAAGAACTACTATTTGAAAAAGCCAATATCTGAAAAACTATTTAGGTTAAGTATAGGGAACCCCAATATGAAATTAAATATAATTGAATTTTATATTGTTCCGACCAAAAAAAATACAGGATGTTCTATTTGAAATAACAAAGTTATCTTTGTCCGAAATTATAGGACAAGGGAAAATATGTCGCTGCACTTTTCTTTGACTTATCAAAAGAATTCGACATTATTGACCCAGATATCATATGCAAAAAACTTGAATCACTTGGCTTCAGGGGTAACTTTCTCTCATGGCTAAAATCATACCCGACTCTGAGAAAGATGTATGTTAAAATTGACAATTGTCAGTCGCAGCAGTACAACATTGATCTTGGGGTACCGCAGGGTTCTATATTGGGTCCTCTAATTTTTCTTCTGTTCATTAATGATATGCCCAATCACATAAGCACAGATCATATAGTTCTGTATGCAGACGATACAACAATCGCAGCGAATGCTGATAATCCAGAGGAACTCGAAGAACAACTGAATACCTTGAGTTACGAGTTCAAAAACTGGTGTTGTAGAAATTATCTGGTAGTTAATGAAAAAAAAACTGTTCTGATGCATTTTTATTCCAAGACAAATAAAAAAATTGATAACTTTCAGGTTAGAGTGGGTAATGAAATAATTAAATCATCAGATAACACCAAATTCCTGGGTACTTACATCGATGGTAACATGACCTGGGAATCAGGTATTAATCATGTGAGCAAGAAAGTTAACAGTGGGTACTATGCAATTAGACAATTGAAATCTAATTTCAATGAAGCCCAACTTTTAAATGTTTACTTTGCTATTGTATATTCCCATATTTCTTATAATATTGCTGTTTGGGGCTGCTCCACAAAAATTAACAAAATATTTGTCTCGCAGAAGAGGGTAATGAGGCTAATATATAGGATAGAATACAGAGAATCTTGTAGCCAACACTTTATTGGAAATAAAGTAATGTGCGTACCCTGCATTTATATTTACAAATGTATTCTACTTTTCAAAAAACAAATACATAGTTACAATCGAAATTGTGACTTTCATTCATATCCCACCAGGCACGGTGAATTGATAAGGCTTCAGAAACACTCAACTTGTCTGTATGAAAACTGTCCATCCTATAAGGGGGCAAAATTTTATAATCACTTACCTGAAGATATAAAAAACCTAAACAGGGAAAATACTTTCAAAATGAAACTCAAAGAATTCTTGATTAACGGTTGTTACTATAGTACTGATGAGTATTTCAATCAATGATGTGTATTTGTATATTCATTTGGTGGTGCTGTTATATTCCTATGTATTTCTATGTATTATTTTAATCAATCACATGATGTATTTGTATATTCACTTCGTGGAACTGTTATATTTTTATGTATCTGTATGCACAGAATATTTGTGAATTACTTGTTGTCTGACGTATCCTATATCATTTTTTTGTATGATCAAAAAGGATTCAATAAATTTATTTATTTATTTATTTAAATTTATTTATAAAAAAGTGACAATGATTTTTGAACATTCTGTATAATATTGAGAAACGGGTTTTATCGAAATCAATAGCCCAAAATCTCTTTCATGATTGGTCAGAATTCGAAGGGATGATTTCTATACATTTCGATGTTATTTAGTTTACAATTGTACCTAGCGTTTTCATAAAAAAATCGAGAACGGTTATAGTAAAGTACATAGTACCTCATATGAAATCATATAATTTTTTCCTGACCTATTCAAAAGTGTAACGAAATACAGGGTGTTCCATTTAAAAAAACACAACTTTGATATGTCACACTTTTTTGAGCCACCCAGTAGACTCCAAAATAATTTCCTTTTGCAGCCTCAATCAATATATATGATGAAATGGAGAAATTCCCGAAAAAATCGATGGTTTGGTTTACAGGGACCGTATCGTATGGGGTGCCCACCCTGTATACATTAGAAAAAATGCACTATTCAACATTTTTGTATCTATTGGTAAAATCACAAATTTTGAACGACCCTGTATAATAGAGAACAAGTTCCCTCGTTCAAAACACGTGAGCGTGGCTTGCGTGTTTGCTATTCTATGGTGTTTTATATGCTAATAAGTCATGAAATGCATTACAACATTACATCCACATCTGGTATGATATGATCACGAAGACTTTTCCTGAATTCAGGGCTTATTTGATCTTTATGGCAGTTTTAAAATTGTTGTTGGAGAAGGTTATGATATTTTGTATGACAACATATTTGTTAATTAGGTGAAACTCGATTGTATTAGGCTGTGACTTTGATCATGAAACCCTAGTGTTTCATGGACACAGGATAAACAAAACATTTGTCATAAAAACCATATCATAACATATTTTATGAATTTTCTACAACAGCCATAAACATGAAATAAGCTCTCAATTTGGGAAAAGCCTTTGTGTACCAGCTACGGATAAAATGTTGTATTGAATTTCATGTCCTCTAGCATACAGTGCTTCTCAAAAGTCCCCCCCCTCTTTGAACGATTATACATAAACAAGTGAAATTTGGAAACTGAATATTGAAGGTTGTAAACTTCCCTACTAGTGATGATAGATGACGAAATCGTCAAAGATGACGTCACAAGGCCATTGTGACCAATAATTTTAAAATGAACCCTACGGCAAGCGACACCTCTTTTAAAAGGTGTCGAAAAAACCTATTCAATGATACTAATTTTGTTTGTGTTTATGGCAGTTTTAATGGCTCATTAGTAAACATTAAAATTTAAATTCCATTCAGTATGATATTCATTACAGATTTAAGAATCAGTATCTACTTAAAGAAATTGCTCGAAGTGACCTCCATTCACTTCCTGACAGTAAAATATCTTATTTTTAAACTCTTCTTGAACTTTTGCAAATGTGTCTGCGGAAACAGCCTCACATTCTGCAACAAAACGTTGTTTTGAAACGTCAATATTGTCAGGTTCAGTGGGGTGAACCTTCGATTCAAGGTACCCCCACAGAAAAAAATCCAAAGGTGTGAGGTCCGGTGATCGAGCTGGCCATTCCGTTGAACCTCGTCGTCCAATCCATCTACCACGATACTCCTCATCCAAATACCGTCTTACTGCACCGTAATAGAGTGGAGGAGCACCATCCTGACCATCCTGCTGGAATTTTATTTCCAAATTGCCGAATTCATCTGGATTATCTACCAAAATTTCAAGGATTAACGGTTCTATTGCGTTTTGCAACAGCTCCAGATAAACCTCACCGGTTAAATCAGTATTTGAAAAAAGAGGCCTAACGATGTGGTTTCCCAAGATACCTGCCCAAACATTCACCTTTAGGGGAAATTGGGTATCTGTTTCACGAAACAGGTGAGGATTTGCGTCACTCCAATACCTCACATTCTGTGTATTTATATTTCCATTTAGATAGAAAGTACTTTCGTCACTAAAACAAATTGTTTTGACATAGTCTGGCTGTTGGTTAATTTTAGTTTCCATATTTTCACAAAATTCTAGTCTTTGGTCTGGGTCGTCGTCTGAGAGTTGATGAACCATTTTAAATTTGTTTGGATGAAATTTGTATTTTCCAACACCCTGTGTACTGTACTTCGACTGACTCCACAACTAGATGCAACGTGAGTTGTTGAAGAAGTAGGATTAACTATTACTTCTGTCAGTATATCAATTTTTTTCTCATCATAAATTTGTGGTCTGCCAGATCGTTTCGCATCATTAATACTACCCGTTGTTTCAAACTTACGAAGAAGCTCCCTCAAATAAGTCCTCGAAACGGGGCGATCGGAAAACCTCTCATAAAAAATGCGTTCTGCTGCATGAATATTTTGTCCAATTTCACCAAGAATTAGGATCGCTGCTCTTTATCACCTAAAGCACGTACCATTTCGCTTCTTGAAGCACTTAAACGTTCGGCTCACAACAGTTTAACAAATTATTGAAATGTACAAAAAAAGTACCAAAAGCTGCTAAAACAGTTGAACGTTCGATCAACAATACACAAATTATTAAATGTACAAAAACTTGAACAATTACAAAAACGTCGAATTAGGGAGACTAACAAAAACGTCAGCTCATTTGACAACTATCTAGAGGCGGAGCTTGAATTTGGAATTTTAGTTTTAACGATTTAATTCCTCACAGCTTTGCGTTTTTCAAAAGCGAGTTGCCAAAACTGCCATAAACACAAACAATAGGTTTTTTCGATACCTTTTAAAAGAGGTGTCGCTTGCCGTAGGGTTCCATTTAAAATTATTGGTCACAATGGCCTTGTGACGTTATCTTTGACGATTTCGTCATCTATCATCACCTTTAATATTCAGTTTCCAAATTTCACTTGTTTATGTATAATCGTTCCAAAAGTAAGAGGGGGGGAGCGGAGAAGCACTGTATAAAACGCTAAAGAAAAGCAAACACTCTTGTGCAGCTTTTCTTTCGAGTTTTATATAATAAGACATTTACAAGAAAAAATTCTCAATCACCATTGATTGTTTACACACAAATGTTGCAATTACATATACATTTCCTGTGTATGTAGAGAGAACAAATAATTCCTTATCGAAAGCCAATCAGCAATTATTCCATATCACTGATTTTAGAGGAATGTGCGTCAATAAGGACACGTCGTGGCCATAAAAATCTAATATGGTTTGATTTAATTATAGCACTTGGTGGCTCGTCCATTCTTGATCGTTTCTGATTTCGGTATGATAGTATATTTATAAAAGACGGAGAAACCATATAAGTCAAATCGCTGACCTTAGAATTTTTCGGTTAGTAATGTGATACATCGATAACAATCAACTTTGGCGATAATTTCCTCTTACGACGGCGTGTATTTCGGGTATTTTTAAATGAAAGTGAAACCAGATTATTTGCATTGAATGATTTGTTGGGTTGTAGTGGGTCTTCGCACTGGTGGATTGATATGAGAGTGAAAGTACTTTGACTGCGATGAGAGTGAAATTTCAAGATCGAATTTGAGTGTAACATTTTGCGTCAGAAGCGTTTTGTTCTGACACAAAAAGGACGGAAGTACTTGGCCAGTGAGAGAAAAAGGCAGAACTATGATATATAGGTTGTTGGGTGATAGAGACAACAAACATCTCCCGGCCACAAAAAGGCAGAGACAAGATCAATTTCCTGAGTAGTCAAATATATATATATATATATATATATATATATATATATATATATATATATATGAGGGGGTGAGAAGCCAAGAGGTACAAGTGACATTTCCATCACTTTGTGAAAATGCAATTTGAAGTTAAATTATTTTGATAAATTCCCCGAAGCTCTTCGTCCGTATAATGCTTTTGTCACTTAAAAACATTCACTTGTATCCCTTTGCCAGCAACTTTCCATTATGTATCAACTATCTATAACAACCTCACTTAGCTTTTTAAAATCACCTACCCATTGTAAAAGGAACACCCCTGTAGAATACGATTTTTCGTCAATTTCAAAAATATTTTTTTCTAATATTGAGCATCAAAAACGTATCTTACAAAATTTTCATCCTTTAGTTTCATTTCCAAGGCACTCTATGGGTTTTTTCTTTGTCAAAAACGGCGAAAGTTTATTAGAAATTTTTTTCTTCAAAATTTGACTACACTACTGGATTTGTAGTCGTTATAAATGGAAACCATCAAAATTTCATAGGAAAATATAAGTTAACAACGAAGTTAAACAACTTTAATTTTGGAAACAAAGTATTTGATTATAATTTTTATTTAAATTGCAGACATATTTGAAATCTGGCAACCTGCCGATACAAAGTAGAGCACAAGTGAATTTGTAGCGAAAATCCGAAGTCAATAGCTCCTTCCCTTCAACAGGTATAACTACCGAAAGTATAGTGATGTGAGCGAGGTGTACTAAATCACAGCCTACTATTGATTTAGTTCAATACCATGCCCAATGTAATAGTTCAGCTTACCTCAAATTATTGATACCTTTCTAAAAGCTTGTTACAGTTGAGTTTTGCAGAACAAAAAAGGAAAATTGTTTTGTCCTGCTTTCTGTTTTATTATTGAATAAATAATTTTGATACTTTTAAACTTGATTCGGTTCATTTCTGTTTTATCGGCTATTGAAAACTGCATAACTTGAAAATGAATTTTAATTTTCTGTTATTTCCGAATACACTTATAACCTAAACTTAAATAAGTGATATTAAGGGAATATAGTTCACAAATCCAGTGGCGTAGTTAGATTTTTATTACAAAATCGCTTCCACCAGAAATCGCTCACATTACCATACTTTCGGGGAGCTATAACTGTAGAACGGAATGAGCTATTGACTTCAGATTGTTGCTGTACAAATTCACTGGTGTTCTACTTTGTATCGGCAGTGTTGCCAGATTTTACATATGTCTATAATCTAAATGAAAATTAATATCAAATACTTTGTTTCCAAAATTAAAGTTGTTGTAACTTCGTTGTTAACCAATATTATTTTATGAAATTTCCATGGTTTTTATTAATTACAACTACGAATCCAGTGGTGTAGTCAAATTCCAAAACAAAAATTGCCCAATAAACTTTTGCCGTTTTTAACGGAGAAAAAAAACCATAGAGTGCCTTGGAAATAAAACTGAAGCTATGAAAATCTGTGTGTGTGTAAAGATACAGTTTTCGATGCTTAATTGAAAAAATAAAAATTTGAGAATGACTGAAAAATGCGTATTTTACAGGGGTGGTTCCATTTTAAATGGGTCACACTGTATATATATATATATATGTGTATATATATATTTATACCGGGTGATTCTCTGAGGTGGCACACCCCTATAACTTTTTTATTATTGAAGATAGAAAAACGAAATCTGTGGGTTGTGTATTATAGTTTAATTTACGATTTTTGACATATCTACTTGCTTTGTCGTACTTCCGGTTTGACCGGAAATGACCCCAACTTTCGATTTTTAAATGTGACATCCTATATATTTTCACTTATTTCGGTTGAGAATCACATTCTTAATCCGACAACACCTCACTTGTCAATATTTGACAAATAAAGTCATTTTTATTTTTCGATCTAGAATGCCATGGATCGTGTGAATCGTAATTCTTGATAAGTAAATGGGGAAAATACCACTTTGAGGCTTATGACTTTACAGTCGTTTTAAGAATTATTTAGAAGTCGCCAATTAGTCCATTGAGGTTCTAAATTTTCAAAATGACCGCCTCCTTGATCACGGCAAAGTTCAACTTTTTCAATTGTTGCGCGCACCACATTGATTAGCTGTTCCGCAGTGATGTTCTGGAATGCCACCCTCACTTCATACTCCAGTTCTTCACGAGTAGCTGATGCTGTGTTATACACCTGATTTTTAATTGTACCCCAGAGAAAAAAATCTAGCGGAGTAAGATCTTTTTTTTTTTAATAGCTTTATTTATTGTCTCATCAACCTTTACGGTTGTTAAAGACATTCAGTTAACATTGACACTGTGTAACAATACTAAATTTTGTCTATAAGTTTGGTATGTTTTAAAAAGTTGATCACATTTTCGACTGCGCTGCATTCTCCTAAGGTCTGGGTGATACAATCTGGGATGTTATTGTCCTCTCTTTCTTGGTAGTATAATGGGCATTCTTGGAGGATATGTTTCATAGTGATTTTCGTTTGGCAGATATCACAGTATGGTTCTTCTGTTTTGGCTATGATGTGGCCATGGGTAAGTCGTGTATGTCCTATGCGGAGTCTTGCGAGTAGAACCTGGTGTCTTCTGGGCATTGGGGTGTATTTTCATTGTTTTACTGACATCTTTATTTCGCTCAACTTTGACCCACTGGTGTTCCATTGTTGTTGCCAACTATTGATCAGGATGTTCCTCACGGCTGTTTTGAGATCGGATTGAATAATTATGTTCGTGCATGGGAGTACTTCGCTATTTGCTGCATTTTTTGTCTTCTAAATGAAAAAGCCTATTTCGCAGTGATGTTCTGGAATGCCACCCTTACTTTATACTCCAGTTCTTCACGACTAGCTGATGCTGTTTCATACAACTGATTTTCAATTGTTCCCCAGAGAAAAAAATCTAGCGAAGTAAGATCTGGTGAACTAGAATATGAAAAAGAAATTATACATTATGAAAAAATATGACAACTTAAGAATGTACCTCGCAAGCCACTGAACTGGTCCATAAGTACCAATCCACCTTTCTGGGAAAGTGTCATTCAGATGTTCTCTTACGACTTGAGAATTGTGAGGTGGCGCTCCATCTTGTTGACAATAGCTATCAACTTGGTTAGCCAGCGGCAAATCTTCAATTAAGTCATTAATTTGATTTCTAAGGAACTGTAGATATCTTTCCGCAGTAAGTTGTCCGTCGAAAATTATTGGCCCCAAAAGTTTTCCTCCGATAATACCCATCCAGCAATTGAAAACAAATCGCCCTTGAAAAATTTCCCTCTTGCATCAGATGTACATTTGTTTGAGACCAGTACCTTTTATTATTCCGATTGAACAGACCCAAGTTGGTGAATCGAGATTCATCTAAATAAATAATTTCAAATCGAAAACGTATATATTCTCTGTATTTAGTCAAAAACCAGTTGCAATAAGTTAATCTTCGGTTGTAGTCGTTATCATAAAGATGTTGGTGTAGTTGGTACTTGAATGATCAATAATTATATTCGTGAAGAATTCTCCAAACGGACTAATAACTTATATCACACTCACAAACAATTTGGCGAATTGACGCCGTACAATTCACTTCAACATAGGCCAACACGTCTACTTATTTTTCTTCACTGACGAAGAAGTTATTGGCATTTTCTTCTGGTTCATTTCGCATTTTCCTTTCCAGTTTTGGAAAATAATGCCGAGTGGGATGGCGACGATTAGGGAATCTCTGAGCACAAATTCGAGCTCCATCAGTTGCATTCTTCTTTACTTCTCCGTAAATTAGCAACATGTCAGTTTTCTAGGTTCTAGTATAATTTTCCATATAAAATTATAAACTACGCAACAAATAAATTTTCAAAAGTGACAGCATATTAATTATCCTATTTGTTCAGGTAGTCCTAGCAACAATTTCAATTGTTTGTCACGGATAACTAGAATAACGGGACTTAGTGCATAAGTACCGAATACGTATTATTTGTTATTAGGTATGATCGCTTCTTGCAATTATTCAGGAAATAGTGAAAATAAAGTGTAAGTGTGTGTTATCAAATTATGCGTAAGAAAATTATCTTTCACAAAAAGCTGACGAGCTACCCCCTTTCCATTTGAAAAAATCAAGTTAACTGGAAAAATTCATATTTGCGACTTTTAAATAATTCTCAAAACGACTGTGAAGTCATAAGCCTCGAAGTCGTATTTCTCCTCCGTTACTTGATCAAGAATGAAGCGATTTACACGATCCATGGCATTATAGATCAAAAAATAAAAATTGGAATAAAGATTACTTTATTTGTCAAATATTGACATGTGAGGTGTGGTCGGATTCAGAATGTCATTCTCGACCCAAATAAGTAAAAATATATAGGATGTCCCCTTAAAAAATCGAAAGTTGGGTTCATTTCCGGTCAAACCGGAAGTACGACAAAGCAAGTACGAGGAATTGGCTATACGGGAGGCAGAATACAAACCGAAGCTGTGGTTGAGGTACGTGGATGACACCTCCATTATATGGAATCACGAAGACAAACATCTCCAGGATTTCTTCTCAAGAATTAACAGAATCAGGGATTCGATCAAATTCACGATGGAAATGGAAACCAACAGTGCCTTACCCTTCCCCGATGTGAACGTTGAGAGAATAGGCAATGAAATTCGCAACTCCGTCTACAGAAAGAAGACATATACGGGGCAGTACCTCAGTTACAGCTCCAACCATCCGAGTTCGACGAAGAGAGGGATCGTGAGAACATTGGTAGAGAGAGCGACGCACATATGCAACGACGTGGAGTCACTAGATGCCGAATTAAACCACATCAGAGAGGACCTCCACCGGAATGGATATCCCAAGAAACTCCTAGAAGAAGTATTGAAACAACTCCGGAGAACGAAGACATCTGAAGAGCAACAACAAAGCACAGTGATCTGCCTTCCGTACATCAGAGGTGTCTCCGAGAAGATCAGAAGGATCGGAAACAAGTTCAACATCAAGAGCTGCTTCCAATCCGGCAGTACTTTACGGAGTTTCCTGACCAAGACCAAACCTGACAACAAAAATGAAATCAGTAAGAATTGCATTTATGAAGTTCCATGTGAATGCGGAGATTCCTACATTGGAGAGACAAAGAGACCGTTATCGGTGAGATTGGATGAGCACAAGAAATGGACTCAACGTGGAGAAACATCAAAATCGGGAATCGCTGACCACGCCTGGACTGAGCACCATTGAGTTCTATGGGACGACGCAAGTGTTCCACATAGAGAGGAGCATTGGTTCAAACGAAAGTTCAAAGAGGCCGCCTGCATCGAGGCCAGTAGCGCCTTTAGTCAGCCAAGCGTTGAGATCAAGAACGTATGGAAACCCCTGATTGCTTTTTCTGGCGGGCTGCAGAGGCGTGAAACCTCACGCACCACCACACGGCACGAAATTACACGCACCGCTGCACATGGCGGAATTGCACGCATCATTGCGCCGACAGTCATATAAATTAGTGAGTAGCACCTATACTTGTCAGTATTAATCTGAAGACGATTGCAGATACAAGCATTCGAAACGTCGTGAAAACCTTTCGAATACATTAAGACGATGGACGTCCGAAACGATAGTAATCAAGTTACCACATCGTCGTTTTTCTATCTTCAATAATGAAAAATGTATAAGGATGAGCCACCGTGGAGAATCACCCGGTATACCGGGTGTCAAGTCATAACTTCTAGAATATTAGGTGTATCAAAATGAGATTTGGTATGGGTAAATGGTATGTGGAGAAGAGAGTTTTCGCATATTTTTCACTTTCCGGTCACTTCCGGTTTCACCGGAAATGGCTCCGGTTTTGAATTTTTAAATGGAACACCCTGTATATTGTAACATTTTTGGATTACTGAGATAATAAAGGATCAAAATGTGACATTTTTAAAAGATTTTACGCCCACTTAATTTTTTTAGGGTCACTTTTGATATTGCTTCTAGGACGTAAACTAATCTGAGGATCTCAGGTGATGTCAGAAAATTCACCCTCCATAAAAAATATAATTATGATATTCAATTTCATCCATAGCTTCTTTAGATATAAAAAGAAAAGTAACCCCTTCAAATTCATCACATGTTTTTTGTGAAGCTTCGAAATAATTAATTACAGCTTCTGAATAAGTCAGGTTACGAAGTGTTAATAATTATTTCATCTTGTATTTCTACCCCAATATCTTCCAGATAAATGTTTATGTGGCTATAAAATGGTGAGAGGGAATGAGGATTACATCAACGTGAAATAAAATTGAGGCCCTGGAATCCTGTGAATTCCATTCCCAAACATAAAAATCGAATTCGCCCGTTTCACATCCAAGTTACATGCAGATAAAAGAACCGACTGAACTCGGTAGTATAAATGCCGAAAAATAGAAAACTCGTAAAAGTCACATTTGCTGGATTGCAATCAAACTAAAAGTTTGGTACCAGGAGCATTTTTTGCAGAGCTCCAAGTGGTACAAAACACTCAAATATATGCATTTAAGGAATTGACCAAGCCTTTCTCATGTCCTGATTCATTTCCCATATGATGTGAGTAGAAGTTTGTCGTAAAGGATTTTGTTCTCGGACGAACTTTCATTGCGTAAAGTCCTATTGCTGTCATTGAGCTGAAGAAGTTATGGCTACCTCTGCAAAAAGTAATTATCTATTGTGATATCAGCCCCGGTCTTTTGAGTTTAACGAAATTGTTTTAGTAACAGAAAAGAATCGGAATCTCCAAAGAATCTGGAAAACAGATATATTTGGTAATCAAGTGGTGTTTGAAAATACAGAGTGGGCCATTGAAAACGTAACAGCCTCTCTGTAGGTCCTCAGAACCGAATTATATAAAAACGCTCGGACACGTCAACTACATTTTCGAGGGCGATATCGTTCGCGATAAAATTCACCCGAAATACATTTCATCCCTCGGAGCTGTGACTGCCATCCCTAAATTTTCAAATGGCAACATATGGTAAGTGATACCTCATTTGAAAGGTATTTTCCTTCTTAATATCAAACAACAAAAACAAATTAATTCTATCGATTAGTTTTCGAAATATAGGAACTTGAAGTTGGGAAATCACTTTTAATTCACTCAATCAATAGAAATAACATCTAACAACGCAACTGTTTGAAGATAATTATCATTGTCATGGAATTAAATGATCTAACTGTTTACCAACAAATAACATGCAATTCCGTTGCAAATTGTGATTTCATCCTCATTTACTTGATCGAAAAAAATTTAAGGTTCTTAAGAATCGATGAAAAGACGTTTTCTCGAATTCGACTCAAATGTGAGTACAACAAAAACATGTATGAGATAATGTTTTTCGCCAAATCGCAATTGTAGACGTCTATCAGTGTCAAACAGATCTTTGATTGAACGACATTACAGTGAATTACTTGACTAAAGCTGCTGAATATCTTTCCGCAGTAATGGTGTATACGATCGCGGAAAGAGTTGGAATAATAACAATTTTTTTTAAGAATGATGAGGATGAGTGCGGTAACCGAACAGCTGATTTGTTCAATGAAACGCATTCAGATAAACTCGTTACTAGAAAATACGTTCTAGAATTAGTGTAAAAATTTCGTCAAACTGGATCAGTAGCCAACAAGAAACGAGACCCAGAACGTGAATTTCCGTTGAGAAATGAAGCTGTTGAAGTTGCACCTTTAGGACAAGTTCATGCAGACCCAACATTGAGCACAAGGAAATTGGCAAGTGTTACCAATATCAGTAGAACCAGTATCCGCCGAATCCTGAAACATCATAAATTCTACCCCTACAAAATACTTTTGGTACACCAATTGAATGAACATGATTTTGATAGGCGACTGAAATTCTGTGAAATTATGACTACGAGAATAGATGCTGATGAGAATTTCCTTTTCAACATCTGCTTTTCTGATGACTCTACATTCTTTTTGAATTCGACTGTGAATCGTCATAATTGTCGTCATTGGTCGGATGCCAATCCACATGCTTTCCACGAAGTCCACACTCAAACTCCCCAAAAACTCAATGTCTGGGCTGGTATTTTTGGGGACCGTTTGATTGGACCAATATTTCTCGACGGTAACCTGACAGGAGAAACTTATTTGAAATTATTGAATGAATTTGTTTATCCACAATTAGTAGACATTATTGAAAATGACGATCGTTACCATTAGGACCACTTGATATTTCAACAAGACGGGGCACCTCCACATCATGCACAGCCTGTTAGGGCGTTTTTGGATAGAATGTTTTCTGGAAGTTGGATTAGAAGAAGAGGCTCTATATAGTGGCCAGCCAGATCTCCAGATTTAACCCCAGTCGACTTTTTCCTGTGGAGTCACATGAAAAACAAAATTTTTGGAGCCGAACCAGAATCTCTGGAAGATTTACGAAGAAGAATTATTAAAGAATGCCGTCGAATAACGCCGGAAATGCTACGAAATAAGAGGTCTCGTTTTGAACAGAACTTGTACTATTGTATGGAAATGGGTGGTAGACAGTTTGAACATTCAGTTCATTGACAATAATAATTATTGCGACAGTTGCTTTTTCAGATATTGTTTTTATTGATTGAGTGAATAAAAAGTTATTTCCCAACTTCAATCGATAGAATTAATTTATTTTTGTTGTTTGATATTAAGAAGGAAAATACCTTTCAGATGAGGTATCACTTGCCATATGTTGCAATTTGAAAATTTAGGGGTGGCGGTCACAGCTCCGAGGGATGGAATGTATTTCGGGTGAATTTCATCGCGAACGATGTCCCCCTCGAAAATGTAGTTGACGTTTCCGAGCGTTTTTATATAATTCGGTTCTGCCGAACTTCAGAGCCGCTGTTTTCAATGGCCCACTCTGTATAGCTGAATAGCCCTCACATGTAAATCATCAAGAGTTACCAAGGGTAAACGTCCGCCCACACTTGAGACGATGAGGGAAATCAAAGGGCGACTTAGATACATTAATAGCCGAGTAAACAAACTGATGAATAGTCGTGAATAATGTTATTTTTGAGGATTACATAACGTGGAAAAATGTATAATGGACCATCGAACATTCGTACTTCATGAATTTGGAAATATATAGTATCCAGACAGTGATAAAAATGAAGTAGTATAGTTTTCATTTTCAATTGCAGAAGCTGTTTCTATAGGGAGCAAATCCTAAACTCACTTCGCTAACACGAGCGTAAATGCGAAGAATCGAAACGAAAAACAATGTGTACCTACTACTCGTAAACATTGTCCGTCGGCGGAGGAAAGATCAAAAGGAAATCAAAAGAGCCGATAGTCAACGTGGGTTTGAGTGACAGCTGTCTAGTACTTCAGCAGCCAATTAAAACGGACCGCAAGTCAATGACAATGTGTCTATACGTTGAAACTAATAAATCACCAGTTATATACGTGTTTCAGGAGGTCTAAATACATAAAAAGCCAGTAGCATCTCTGGTCTGGGATGGAAATAGGTTTTAAAATATTCTATAGTTGTAATGTGTTTTGTTGGAAAATATGGTTTTTTTTCGACCATGGGAAAATGAAATTATGATGATCCGATTGTCTATACATACTTTCTCGTTTATGGCATTTTTTTTATTTTAACCTATTTTCAAAATATTTGAATATCTGAATAAAATTAGTTATGTCTGCCTCTGCTGCTCAAAGGATTCCGCCTCAAGACTGGGAAATTTGTTTTTTATGCTTCTTCAATAATGGATGAGCTATCCCTCTATTCTCTAAGTGACGAGACGTCGGCATTTTGTTCAATTTATTATAATCATCGACATTCATTTGAATACAAAACACAACTCTTTCTGCAAAATCATCATCATATAATTTCTGATGTAGTTTCAAATCATAAGGGTGGAACGTATGCTTCAATATTATTATATTCACACTACTTTGTGAAATATCCGTTTCCGCTGCCATTTCCCTAGCGCTTAAGTGAGGATTTTCCTGTACCGCCAATCAAACTTGGAACCCATTTTTCTCATTGATCCGACCACCAACAATTTCCTTTTTACCCGACTACGGCACAGCCAAAAAGTATGTAAGTATGTATGTTTGTATTTACGAGTGTTCCACCGTAGTGTCTACACTACTCATTCGATTTTGATGAATGAGGTGCCATTCGATTCGTTATGGTCCGGGTAACATAGGCTACATTTTATATGAATAAAATCAAAATGGCGGATGTTACATAAAAAAAAAGTTGGGGTCCCTGATTTTTTTTGTTATGGTATCGAATGGGATGTCAAATGTATATATATATATATATATATATATATATATATATATATATATATATATAATATATATATATATATATATATATATTTTTTTTATTTTTTGACCATATCTTCAATTTCTCGGAATAAAGGTCTGATTCAGTCAATTCATATAATTTCTCTTAACTACGTTTCGAAAGTCACACACCTATAATAACGTTCGTACGATGTGAACGCAGAATTCAAATGATGTAATTTTGTTTTAACCTGATGATGACAAATACCATGTCGAAACGTAGTTATGAGAAATTATATGAATTGACTGAATCAGACCTTCATTCCGAGAAATTGAGAAAAAAAAAATATAATAATAAAATTTATTCATTTCATTTACAATAAAGCGTACAAATAAGCCATAAATTGTGAATAAATATCAGATATTTCAGAATGGTGCTAGGCTTGTGTCATGTTCAGGTTCACTTAAGCCAATAGCTAGTCTGTTCCTAAACGTGAGAATTTTGTTCGTTTTGAGATATAAGATAGAATTTTATGATTAAAACAATATAAGGTTATTTATTATTAATATTAGAGATTGCATACCTTAATAACTAATATAATATAATATACTGATATAAGAACATACTAATATAAAAACATTATAAAATTATATGATATATTATATTAACATACTCGATATGATTTATACAAACGTGCACATACACATCCATCCATTCAGACAAACTTATATACGCATATATATATATATATATATATACGGACTTTAGACGTGCACTGTATATATATATATATATATATATATATATATATATATATATATATATACAGTGCACGTCTAAAGTCCGTTTCCACCCTACTCATTTTTGAACCATCTGGTATATCGCAACGAAATTTGGAGGGCTTAAATAGGAGATGAAAACCTACTTTTTCATGAAGAAATCACAGCTAAAAGTTTCGAAATGGCGGTTGAGCGCCATCTTCAATAATTTTTTCAAATAGAACACGTCTTATATTATTTCATTTTCGAAATCTGCTCATAATTCTCAACAGTTTCCTGCGATACACTTCACTCCTAAATTCAATTGTTTTCGAAATATTAACGTTTGAAAAGTGACTAAAATGAAAAATGGATTTTGGTCACTAAACGTTGTTATTAATTTGTAGTTAAATCTCTTGATGAATTCGACTAATAAGAGGCGTAAAGAGAGTTTATTGAGGATAAACAGTACCGCTTGCCGGAAAATCTCGAAGCCTACGTATTTGTTCTGTAAATTCACAATCAAAACAAATAAGTTAGCTAAAAAATTATAATTTATTTTTGAATAACACTTTCATTTAACCTCAACAATTATTGCATCAAGTGTTCAATGTGGCCCTCTCCTAAATCTTGATAATAAAGTGCCCTATTATAAAGAGCTTCTCTCACGTTGATGAAAGTCTGTTCATCTATTCCTTCACATGTATCTATTATTCTGCGTTCCAACTTTTCTATTGTTTGGCATTCAGTGGCGTAGATTTTTGACTTCAGATACCCCCAAAGGGAAAATCTAGAGGTGTACGATCCGGAGATCTTGGTGGCCATTCTGTACTTCCCCTGCGACCTATCCATCGCCCAGGAAAGTTTGTATGGAGGAATGCTCTAGCCATGCGATCGGAATGGGGAGGTGCCCCATCCTGCTGAAATATGATTTCACGATTTTCAAACTCTTCCTGATTGTTCAATACAATTTGTCTTATTTGAAGTTCAATTTCAGTTTCTATAAGATTTCTGTAAAGAACTCCTGTAAGATTGCCTCTGATGAAACTCGGTCCAACAACGCGATTGCCCAAAATCCCCGCCCAAACATTCACCTTTTAGGAAACTGGGTATTTCCCTCTCTAAAAATATGCGGATTAGTATCGCTCCAGTATCGTACATTCTGTTTGTTGACTTTTCCAATAAGTAAAAACAGCCATTCGTCTGCGAAATTCACACGATTCAGGAAGCCCTGTTCTCCTTCAATTGTTCTTGTCAACCACTCACAAAATTCAACCCTCCGGTCTGGATCATCCTCCGTGAGAGCATGCAGGATTTTCATTTTATAGGGATGAAAATTTTCTTTTTTAGGACTCTTTGGACACTTTTCGAACTTACTCCACAGGATTCAGCAACTGCAGTCGTCGACTGAGTCGGGTTGATTACCATTTCAGCAACAATTTCTACTTTTTTTTCTTCTGAAAGAGGCGGTCTTCCTGATCTTGGAGCATCTTTCAGCACACCAGTTGCTTGGAGCTTATTTGACAGTTTGCGCAAATGACCTCGAAAAAGGATTTTCGGTAAATCTATCATTAAACATACGGACTGCTAGATAATAATTTCTTCCAGCTTCTCCAAACATCAAAACTGCTTCAAATTCATCGTCTAAACTACGAGCCATGATCACACTTTTCAGAAAAGGATTTAGGCGCTCAACGGTCCATTTGACAGTTAGCAGTTCAGTTTGCCAGAAAACAAGATGTTACCGCGACAACGATTTTTTCCAATGCAAACTTGATTGAAAGCAACATTAGTGTTTTTGGTTGGGTTTGAAATGACCAAAATGTCACTTTTCAAACGTTAATATTTCGAAAACAATTGAATTTAGGAGTAAAGTGTATTGGAGAAAACTATTGAGAATCATAATCAGATTCCGAAAATGGAATAATATACGGGGTGTTCTATCTGAAAATATTATCGAAGATGGCGCTCAGCCGCCATTTCAAAACTTCTAGCTGTGATTTTTTCATGAAAAATTAGGTTTTTATCTCCTATTTGAGCCCTCCAAATGTCGTTGTGATATACCAGGTGATTCAAAAATCAGTAGGGGGGGAACAGACTTTAGACGAGCAGTTATATATATATATATATATATATATATATATATATATATATATATGATTATATCTTGATTTTATCTTGGCACATTCGGTTTCATTTGTAAAAACCCGTTTCTTGAAATCGATTTTCAAGTGTTTTGGCATCACATAGGCTATCCTCATTATCAATACAGGGCTTTTCACGATGAGCGTTAATTAGACATTTCTGGCAAACCAGACAACGAATCAACCTGAAAATTCCACAGTATGCATAAATTGATATGATCTACATGCCTAAAATTTCAAACGATGCGGCGTTGCCGCTTCTATTATAAAGTAGCGGCTACTTTGATTTTTCAAATGGAACACCCTGTAAATAATATCATATTATGATTTCTTATCACTTTTTCAACAACTTCATGTACTATTTCCCCATACATATCTGTTACCGTTTAGAAAATATAAATTAATTTCGATTTTTTTTTACCAAACATGTACTTTTATAAACGCTGATAATCTTGAAGTCTCTGGTACTAAGATGATCAAATTCGAAATGGAGTGGAGTGATACCATGAGAATCTTCCCTTCGAGTCATATTTTTATTTGCCTCATACAGGGTCTTTAAAAAATGCAGATACGTTGTTCACATGAAGAAATGAGTGGAAGTCAATTTTTTCAAATGGAATACCCTGTATATTTCCACATTTTTGAGCTCTACATCCAATTCCAGATTGACTTTGTTGAGATAATCCAATTTCGATTTAGAACCGTTTTCGAGATAAACTGCTTCAAACAGAAACTGACGTGGTTTCCTTATATTCATCACTTATTTTTGAAATTTAACAGATTCCGTTCTATGTTCCTTCATCAGTCACAGATAATACAATCAATAAATGATTAGTAAGATACTCTTCAACCATCAAATGAAACTTCTCTTCAAATAATAGTTTTATTAACGCTGACACACGAACTGAACATAATTTCATGAATTAGTAAGTTAATTCAATTGTCAGTGTATTTTAGAATATGTTCGAACACATCTCCACCTCTACATAAACAAACATGTAATCTCTTCAAAATATTTTCATGTGTGGCGCTTCTGATTGAGTCTGGAGTTGAACTATTGAAAGCAGTTCTAACTCTCGATTTCATATCTTCCATTGTTATTACTGGGTTGGAGTAAACCATATTTTTAATGAAACCCCACACAAAATAATCTAATGGATTGCCATCTGGTGTTCTAGTAGGCTAACGAAAAGGTCCATTATTACCAATCCATCTGTCTTCGAAGATTTCAGTTAAAGCTTCGCTTACTGAACGAGAATTTTGGGGTGGAGCACCATCCATTTGGTACCATCCACGTTCTCTGCCTGTCCTATTATTTAAAATCATTTGAATTCCATTTCTCAGTTAATCTTCATGTTTTGTTGCATTCAAATTATCATCATAAAACTCGATATAAAAAATTGACCCATT